>VUQH01033534.1:0-17109 GCA_015106775.1 Etroplus canarensis | reverse complement strand
CTGGCTCCCCCAGTGCCCCCCCCCCTCCCCCCTCCACCCACCAATGCCTGTTAATCTTGCAATGCCCACCATCAGGGAATGAGAGCATGGACTGGACCAGCAGGAATGTCCTTTACGAAAGTACAAGTTTAATGTACTTGTGATACTTTGAGTATTTCTATGCTATGCTGCATTCTTTTTCTACTCTACCATATTTTGGAGGCAAATACTTATTTTGTCTGCCATACTGTTTATTTTAAACCTTTAGTGACTTAAATTGCATTATTACAGAGTGAGCTACCCAGAAAGATAAAAATAATTAAAATCACCATCAGCTGCAACGATCCAATTATAACATAATGTGAGACAGTCTGGCTCAATTGTCAAGGAAGGTGCTAGGTAGGCAGACTATATGATATGATATGAGTTCCCAGATATGAGGCGTTTTGTGAACATGCGAACCAGAATAACAGAAAAAACTTCCCCTGAAAGAACTCATGATAACTGAAACCAAAGGGCACACATTCTCAGTAACACAGCCTCACCTGTTCTCATCTAAAGCAACCTCTGACCAACTATATACTGTATAGGGCTGTCGATTCACACCCAATAAGTTTAGCCAGTACCAAAAGCTTAAGTAAGTAATTACTATAAACCCAAAGAGACACAAATAGACACTGAATAATCAACCAACATTCACTGCTTATCACTAGCTCATCTACACATCTAAATGGCTCCCACTGAAGACAAATGCTAACACTATATATTCTACAATCAATAGAACAAACAACAGAAAACATTTGCACAAAAAGAAAACCCCTCCACTGGGTTTAGCCCACCAGCACTATAAGAGTCAAGAAATGCTGACCAGGTCCTTCCCAAACATAAAACCTGCATGGAGACTCAGAACAATTAACTGCAAGTATGAATAAAGGAACAAACAACATCTAAACCTGCAACATAAAAGAAACTGAGACTAACTTATAACAGTGCTTTTGCTTTGACCCGTTTAATTGCTTTGATGTGAACTGGAGCATACTGCTAACCCAAATGAACCCGGGACAGTAAGTAAAGCAATGTTACTCTAGCAATGGTAAATCACAGCAAATACACACAAAAGGATGTTATAGAGTGTAGAGTGAACATGCATGAGACAAGTGGTGAGTACAGAAACGTTTAAAGCACTCGCCCACTTTGTCACACAAAATGAGTACGTTTACTTGACATACGTAAAATATATTTTAATTATACGACTTTTGCACTGTTCACCTCTTAAGCAGGATTAGAACTTTAACTTAAGTAAAAAGTCTAAATATTTTTTCACTTAAATATTCTGATTTACCATCCCATTTAAAAAAATAATCCCAGAAACGCTGCTGATCACCAAGCTACGAGAAATCAAGAAAAGCTGTTGCTGTTCGATATCAGTTAAGAACGTGTATTTCCTAAAACTAACACCTGTGGAGCAGAAAAACAAAGAACCCACATGGAGCAACATGGAGTTAGGAGGCAGATGAGTACATGGTTTTAAAATGTCTTTGCTCATATTTTTTTTTAAACAATTACTTTTCTGTAGAAATGTAATTACTGAAAGCTATTTTTCCAACTGCTGACTGCCACCGTTGTTATATTCAAGTAATATTTGATCCTCTAAATCATCACTGATTTCTAAAATTACATACACATTCTTTAAAATTAGACTGCACCCCAAATTTAGACTAAAATGACTATAAATGAAAACACACATTTATACACATAATGTCTGCAAATTAGTTATTGCCCAGCTCTGATAGGCTGACTCTGGGCGAAAGAACGCAGTTCACCACGAGTTAATCTTTGTCTCAGTTTCTCTTTATCCAATCAACTCTATTTTTCTGATTAATCTGTCGCTCTATTAAAAAGCTTTATTAGTCTCCATCTGCCTCACTCGCACACACTGCTTCAGTGTGTTCCAGCCAAGCTCTTCACCACTGGCGACAAGAACCCACGCACTCACACACTCGTGCAAACACTCGTTTTCCCCCTCTTTTGCAGCTCAATCGCTACCCTATATTCATGTCGTTCTCTAGGAATCTCGCCCTCTCTCTCTCGTCCTCCCCCTCGGTTAGAGTTGCCCACACCAGCTGTCTCTGCACCTGCCCAACTGCCCCCTATCCCATCGCACAAACACACACGCTAGTCACGTGGACTCACAACCACACATGGCCGGGCAGAACATGCTGTGTGGGCATGTTATCTGAACGGTAGGTTGGTTTTTTTTTTGGCATTGAAAAGGTCTCGCACACACCTTACACATACGGATTACCGAATTATGGAAAGGGCATTAATAAGTCTGAGCTGAATGTGTGTGTGTGTGTGTGTGTGTGAGTGTGTGTGTGTGTGTGTGTGAAGACTGGGGTGTAAGGATTTAATTCAGAGCAGGACAGCCTGTGTGTTTGAGATAGAGACTGTAGGTGACAGCTAGACTTACTGTCAGCAAAGCAACACACTCACACACATGGACTCAGCGCATCAGCGCAGACAGTAATGTGCAAAAAGGCCGACATACACACAATAGATACAAGTATGAAGACGATGAAGTAAAGTCGCTCACTATTAACACACTATTCTCATGAAATTTTAAAATCAAAGCCCTAAAAGACAGATACAAAGGTCCACACACACACACACACACACACAGTTTTACTGCAGACATACTGAAGCTGTGCGTGATTTAAACACACACAGGCTGTGAAGTCTGACACAAAGACAGATCTGCACAACATGTGGCCTCCATGTGCCTCTACATGCGTAAAGAAAAGAAAAGAGAAAAAGAAAAGATGACGAAAGGAGGCTTTAGTTTAACTTTGTATCTGTGCGAGACACTTGTAAGGATAAAGAACAAGGTAGCGAAAAGCATGAATTTTTAATACGGCTTAATGGAAAAAGATTTAACAGACACCGTTAAATCTGCGAGGGGGGGAAGGGAGTGCCGAGAGGAAGGAAGGTAAGAGGTTAAGGAGCATATCGAGACGAGGGAGCAGCTGAGTGGAGCAGACTGAAAGAGAGAGGACGAGGAGGGGGAGAGAGAGAGTGAGAGAGAGAGACAAGAGAGAAGGAGCGAGGGAGATGCTGAAAAAGGCCGGAAGACAAGCTTCAGAGAGGAGACACAAAGAAAGCAGGGAATCACGAGGGAGGATTTCCAAAACAATCCTCCAGACTGACTTACTGAACTAGTCTGGAGTCTGGAGGGGGGGTTTTTACTGTTGGCTACTCAAGATGCGGTCTGGAATAAAAGGTGATTACAAGCTATTGGCAAGCAGTGCCGGTTTGTAAACAAAGGAAAGCAGTGGTCGAACTATTCAAGGAGGTGTGGAGGTAAAGAAAGGAAGACCCGCTTTATTCTGAACTCTTCAAAGGCTTCAGAACAGCTTGCGTGCAGGCAGCTGCAACTCTTTTATGTTCTTCTATGGCTGAGCTGAGATCCGATGAGGGCTGTACAAATTATTCACAAGTTACTGTCAATCCACATTTCATACACGCACATACAATATACCACCAACGTGCAAAAGCAAATACATGTGTAGGGAAATATAATGTAGCCGGGGTGTTTACAGAATTTTCTAAATGGGGTAGCACAAGAGGGAAAAAGGACCAGTCAGGTGGGGGGTCATCAAAAAATACAGTCCTGTGCAGAAGTCTTAAGCCACCCTCATTTCTATATAGTTTGGTTCCAACAAGCCAGACTTCCTTGTCATTTTTAAACTGGTCTTGAGCAATAGTTCTCCAGGCTTTCTGAAGGGCTTTCAAAGTTTTTCTTTGGACACCGACTGCTTTTTCACTCATTTTCAGATCAGTCCTTGTACCTGACCTTTTTAAGAGGAATGTTTTTTTTCTTTTTTGTGTTTCTTCAGGTGCTTAATGCTGAAAAGGCACATAACACACAGGATGAACCAGTGTTGTGTCTCGACATAACAGACAACTTACCATTTTAAATTTTTTGGCATTATTTTGACACTTTGATACGAGTACCTTTTTGCGAAAACACATCGCTTGTTCCCATTTCTTTAGCTGAATCTACAAAGAATGCAACTGATAACAACGTTTCACAGGCTTAAAATAGTATTTTTGGAACTTTTAGCAAAAACGTGGCATATCTCTGCTTGGTGGGCAGTGTGTGACTAGAAAAAAAATTGAGGAAATTGGACAAGTAGAGGACAAAAGAAGAAGTGACAGGCCTAAAAAAAAAAAACAGCAGATCAACAGTGTCTGAAAGTCATGACCTTAAAAAATAGGGGAAAAAATTCCAGCAAAGACCTGACACAGGACCTGGCCCTTCAGTTGAGAGAGGTACAACAGTGAGTGTCGACAGCCATTCGTAAAACTTGTAGAGGTTCTGTCATGTTTGGGGCTGCATTTCAGCCACTGGTGTTGGGGATACTGTTGAAGTTGATGAAATTATGAACGCAGAAAAGAGTTCAGAGGTCATTAGAGCTGATTGGAACTCTTCAGAAGTCTGTTAGAATTCTGTTTTTGCCTTATGTACTGCATTTCCATTAGTGTTCACACGTTTCAGTAAATCATTGCACCTATTTTCCTAGAAAATGTAAAGAAATGCGGGGTGGTTCAAGACTTTTTCACAGTTATGGCTTTGAACTGAGGCACAAGATTTAACTGCGAGGTAATGAAGCTAAAAAGAAAGTCTGGCAGCAACGTATTGCAATGACTCTCACATCCTTTGTTTTAAATTCATCTTTGCATAGTAAAGGAGATGGGGGCAGGTAGTAGACCAAACCACTGTTGGGTATATGAGGGGGAGTCTAGTACACTCCAGTCCAAGCTTAAAAATTTATTTTTTGCATCTATAATTAGCACAAGAGTTTTCGATGTATATTACATTATTTAAGATCACAATGCAGGGCTGTCACAATACCACACTACCCCAGGCCCTCCCTGTAGCCACAACCCTGATTGCCACCCATATTATTAGTACTATAATGCATGAGGGATTGTTCTTTCTGTAGTGCATAACTTACAATAATCACAGTGTTTTTTAAGAAAAAAGTTTTCAGTTTCACTGCAATTACCAAACAACCTCTAGTAGGTATAAATCACCAGCATCGCTTGACAAACAGACGCTGTAAACCGGTAAGTTGCTCTACAGTATTCACATGGCCTTTAAATTTAATTACACTCTTCCTGAAAAGCTTGCAAATATGATTCACACACGCAAACAGAGAGAGCAACAGACAGACGCGCCGATCGTCCGGAGGCTTCCTTCAGAACAGAGCAGAATTAGTTGTGACAGTATGAGAGCGTGCTGTGTGAATGTGTGTGTAGGTCATAGTACTCTCTCTCTCTCTCACACAGGGGGGTGCTGTGCAGAGGCTGCAGGCCTGGACGTTTCAAATGCCAGATACAGCGCTCTCACCGGAAAAACATAAGCTGCATACACACACACACACACACACACACACACACACACACGAAGACCTACAAGTGGGTCAGTTTCCTTCTATTACAACAACAAAAAGGCCCATTGTGGCTACAGGAAATATAGCTTGAGATGAAAGTAATGAGAGAGTGCGGCGGAGTCGCAATGTCAGTTTTTAATTTTGGCTGACATGATTTCACCCTACTCTGACTGACCTTTAATCTGATTCAAACAGAAAAAGTCAACTACGGAGATTTTACAGTGAAAGGGGAAGGAGCTCAGCACAGCTGCCTGTTGGTAGAACTGTGGTGTTAAAGCATCTAAACTGGTGACATGACTGTACAGGCATGCAAAGGCAGATACCAGTCAAAATCTTAACACAGGAAGCGTCACGTCAGTGCTGATGCTTAACAGAGACCACAGCATGTCTTCCAGTGATAAGCCCCTGCATGCAGCAACTGAGTCCTTTCATAGGATGTGTATAAACTGCAAGTGAAACAAAAAGACCGGGAAGACAGCGCGTAGCACTGAAAATGTAAAGGATTTTGGTTTACCAAAGCCTGGATGACAGACAGCCACTTTTGCTTTTCTAATGCCTCAGTAACAAAGTAGGATAAAAATAACCACACTCCAGGATGGCCAACAGCCTGTTCTGCTACAAAACACAAAAACAATGTTTTGGCTGTGTATGACACAGGGAAAGAGAGACAGGGGGAAAAAGGAAGTTGGGAACAGAGGGAAGCGATGGCTGGAGCAGACGGGACAGAGGAAGGAGGAAAGGGAAGAAGTAGGAAAAGTAGGCCGCGTGGCACTAAACACTGACACCCACTCCAATTTCTTTGTGCGCGTTTGTTTCAACTGATACTTTATGCATCCACTCAGAAGAGAATAAATCAGACTACATCACACTGTGTGTATTTGCATTAGAGAGTAGGCAAGTGAGTGTGTGATTATGCATGCACTCCATTAAAATTATTATCCTATGCTGGGTGACTTGGCACGGTGACACAGGTACAAAACGTGTGTGAATGCTGACAGTAATGAGTTCCAGCCACGTTGTGTGCAAAGTGAGCACGGCCACTGTTGAAATGGGTTGAATGTTACTGTGTGTTTTGGTTCTCACGGCTGAGTGAACATGGTGTCCATACCACCAGATCTAAAAGGCTAGCACCAGAGCGGTTTGAGTTAATAAGGATCAGTCAAGACCAACCAGCACCTCTGCCCAAGAACTGCAGTTCTGAATGGCTGAATGTTTTTACAGCGCACCACTTTAATTTGTATTACGGCTTCAAGTTTGCATTAGGAGTTTATTTTTTTGGTTCAGTTTTTCTATTTGTTAGCAGGATTATGCCAAAAAAAAAAAAAAAAAAATACAGCGTAGCATGAAAATTTTTCCAGATGTGGGACTTGGCCCAGCTTTCGGAGCGGAGCTAAATCTGGATCCAGGTTCTGTTTTTTTTAAGGATTCTCCAACATTATGAGATAGATCTGTTCCACCATGACTCTGTTCTACACATGCCCTCTGGCGACCCAAAGGAAATAATACAAAACTGTCAATCTGTGACCACTGTTGATTGTCACCTCTGCCAAGGTGGTTCTTTTGTTTTTTTGGTTAATGTTAAAAAGGCTATTATATCAGCCCATGCAGCCCCTTCAGTGGGTGTCACGCTGATCATTGTTTACTCACTGAGCAATAGGAATGCAGCCAGCAGTCACCCTTGCCTTGGCAATTAAGGGTTTTCAGTCTGACTTTAACTGCTACATGCCATTCAACGGACTACTCAATACATAGCTGCTCACTGAGCACAGATATCAGACTTTTTAGACACAGTTGGGCTAATTTAGGCTGCTGTGTGTTCATAAAGCCATTAATAACCCTCTGGAGTCCGCATCACGTGACTGAACTCTTGCTTTTATGCACAGGGGCTGCACCTCGTCCAAACCACATGACCGATGCACATAAAAGCAAGAGTTCGGTCACGTGATGTGGACTCGCCAGCACGTCCGTCAACTCCAGAGTGTTACGTTTTATTGGAAGATTGTACATAGAGTTGTTTATGTGTGGCACGTGATAAATAATAAAGTGCTCAAAACTGCAGTCACCCTGACTCCTGTCTCTAACAGTAATACAGCTATACTATAGCAGACAATAACAGTTCAGTTTGTTAGTGGCAAAAATTTACAGAGGAACTGGCACAAAAATTTTACCAGAGGTGGAACTTTCTGGAGTCAAACCAGATCTGCATCTGGATCCAGGATATCTTTTAAAGGCTTCTTCAACACTGTGAGATAAGGCTGTTTAGCCTTTGAGGAGGTATGCAGTCTCAGACTGCTCTTGTTGGGGGTGTGGCCACTTTGAATGACAGTTAGGTGATGGCACATCTGCTAGCTGTCTGCTTGAGTCATTCAATGTACCTTTCGGCTGCTCCCTTGTATTTTCCACCAAGGGGTCGTCGTGGCGGATTAATCCGCTTTGGTAATTTGACAGAGGTTTTATGCCGGATGCCGTTCCTGGCGCAATCCTCCAATGGTGAGAGTGGCTGGGATCTTTCACTTGCAAGGAAAACGCACAAACCACTATTCAATAGGACCTCTCAAATGTGTTTGTAGTATTTTGGAGCACTTTAATGTAGTAATTGTCGCAACAGACCGACCAAAAAGTCCAAAAGTCTAGTTTTTCATGACTGACTTGAGTCTGGATTTTATTTGCATATTACTTAGCATTCATTAGCAATTTACATCTATGTGATGCTCTCATACAGTTTATATGGATGTACCTTTCTGACTACTCCTAGTCGCATTACCTTATAACTGAGCACTCCACCCTCTCCTCCAAATATAGCAACTTCTGCCAAGACAATGGCAACGACAATGCTAAACTCCAGAAGAAAACAGTGGGCGATGCCATCTTTTGTCTTTTTGTCTGTTGTCAAGAGCTGAGTAAAATGGCTGAAACCCTGCATTGTTCAAATCTATCATTGTTGTGCATAATGTCTGAAGCTTAATTACTAAATAGTATTTAACTGAGGATCTACAGAAGGGGTTTGCCAGGGAACAATAGCTCGCAAAGCACCACACATGAGCCAGCGAGCACACCTTCAAACTCCCACATCGTATGCATGTGCAGGCTTGTGGGACAAATAAACACTGAAGGATTAAGCAAGAAACGATATGCACTAGAACTCTGGTTGGACCAATATCAAACGAAACACACAGAAAGTAAAGACAAAAGCATTCACTCTTCCCAGAGTGTAATATTAGTTTCCTTGACAATTACAAATTGGTAAATTTCACTATTGTGCTAAGTGGAGATGGTAAGGATATTCTAGCAGGTAATGTGAGAATATATGCAGACATTTCCGGCGTGTGGTCATGGGTATTATATATGAATAACCAGCCTGTTTAGTGCATTCTCATTGCTAAAATAACAGTAAACAAGCAGGAGGCTAAAAAGTTGCCTGGAAGCCATCCTGAGGTTATAATTCATGACACCCTTGTGACTGATCTGGTAATGTTGTCTAGGGTCATCTGATTAAGACAGACAAATAGAAACACACAGACAGGATGAGGCCAGCCTTTAAACAGTGGAAAAACACTGGGCTTGAACCTGCTTCCTGCCTTACGCTCTCCCGCTGTCCCTTTATCTTTATGTCTCCTTTGATGCCCTTCCTCTCTAGCCGGTATCACTGCGCCGCTCTCACACAGAGAGCCTCACTCTCGGTGTGTTTGTACTGGGCAGTTCACAGCATTTGAGCCATCTTGCTGCGGCTGCAGCTTATGAGAGAAAGAGAGAGAAAGAGAGAGGGGGAGTCAACAAGAGGTCAACAAGGCTGTACTGGGGGTTAGGGATGTATTGTGTCAGTCAACGCCTGCTGCTTTCCATCTCCACGCTACTCACGGCTGCTTATCAGTAATCTGCAGGTCTTACAATAACAAGAACACTACTACTGTCAACTTCCCTTTTAGGATCTCGGTCTAACACTAGTTTTGGCTCTCACACAGGCACAAAGCTTTCTATCCCAGGGTCTCTTCTCATTCTGTTTACCACAGAAGGGGGTAAAAATGCCAGAGCGGCCAGCTACTCCCTGTTTGGTTATAGCGAGTGAGGGGAGGCGTAAGAAAATTTGTCAGAAATTGCTGGCTGAGTGCCCCTTAGACTTCAAAGGGGACAAACTAACAGAGTGACAATCAGCAATTCAACTGTGTGCAGACTCAGTTAATTTAAGTAGTGATCGGCTGCTGTAATGAATATGTGTTCTCACGCACAACTATGAACCATAAACCACAACAGTCCATAATCGATGCAATGTACTTAATCCAGCCTAACATCTTGCGTGTGTGTGTGTTACCATGCATATTCTGCTTGTGTGTGCGTGGCTGATTTTCATCTCTATTGCGCGAGTAATCAGTAGGTGTGCTTCCTCTCAGGAAGAAAATGATGTCCTGTTTTGAATCACATGAAAAACAGAAAGAAGGAGCTGCAAGCAAAACAGATCAACTGAAGCCTGTTTATGACCCTCTTACAGCCACGACAGAAACTAGAATATATTATTCAATCAGTTTTATTTTCTTGACTCTCTCTCACCTCATGTAGATTTATGCAGGAGGGAAGTACTCTCTTCTCCTGCTGATGAAACAAAGTGATACAAAGAGCACAAACTTCTTTCCCAAAAAAATAAACTGATAATTCTTCACGTCATGCATCTCTTGGAAGTAAGGACACATGTAGCTCCTTAATGATACTGTTCTATAAAAACTCTAAAAACGACAACAAGCACCCCTCATTTAGCACGTTCTACCAGTGCCCCCATCTGCTTTGACTCTGCAGCCCCGTCAGCCTTTTCTAGCTATCTCACTGCCGATAAAATGCAAACGGCTCTGTCATGCAAAGTAAAAAGAAGCAGAGCCTCCAGAGCCTGGTGGTAGAGATGTGGGCATGCTAATGTGAGTCCCAATGCTGTGTGGGTTGTTTCAGATTTTGTGCAGGAGAAAGCCAAACCAAACGGGCTCCAAGTACACTGAACGAATCTTCACATGAAGCCAAGAAACAGTCATCACTATAATTAGGCCTTGGGCACAGCAGTTTTCATTGTACTTGCACTGCAATTAGGTAACAATAGATGTAGCATTAATAGAACGACAGACGTATACCGTAATATGGAGTGAAGGGATATCTTAGTAAGGAAGAGAATGGCTATAAAACCAGAGCTGCAGACAGACATGGATCGTACTAGCTGGCCTCTACATGAGCAACATTTTCCTCTATATCTTCACATATAAAATAGCTGCAGACAATCTGTATTTCTGGCTGCTGTCATGATTCAAAGCAGATTCTCACATTACTGTGATAGTCTGTCAAAGCTGACAAATGGCCAAACCCTGGCTCAAGTTCAATGCTCTCATTTTCAGCTTCTGAACACGAACACAGGCAAACCGCAAAATATCTATTTGCACAGTTAAAATGTAAAAATGCCACCCAACCTTGACCACCCAAAAGCCGCCCACAGTCATGGCTTCTCGCGGCACGGTTGAATGATTGCCACATCAGCTTGTTTGGCCTGCCTGAACGGTTCAGCGGTTAGTGTGTGTTGACTGAACATGTCTGTGATGCAGCGTTTCCAGCGAAACACTCTGCTGGACCCTCGGGGTCACAACCAGCCCCGGGCAGACTTGCGCTGGTAACTGCGGCGGTCCCAGGGCTCGAGGTCTGCTGCTGTTTAATGCTTTCTAGCTAACCACTACATGAGGGCACAGTTTGTCGCTGCTGTTGACATCTACTGTCTAGCAAACTAAAGCTCAGCACAACAGGAGCAATTTAACCTGTGGATTGATTTTTTTTCCTATTTACTATACTCACACTAACATATTGAGCGTTTAAGCGCTTTTTCAACACAGGGACAGCGTAACCCATGAGAATACTACCACAATATGTTGCCTGGAATAATCCCAGTATCACAAAACAGTGATTTTGCAACACAAAGCAACACAGTTAGCTACAGTACATCACAATGTCTGTGTAACTGAAGGAGACAAAATAGGGGGCTGGTGGTGTTAAAACTAAACCTTATTAGTGTGTATGTACAACAAGCATTGGGATTGACAGATCTGACATTTTTACTGTGGTTTGCTCAAGCAAGACATCACAGTACCACAGTTTAAATGCTGCTGGTTAGGGGTTATAACATTAACCATGTTCAGCATGGTGGCTGAGGATGCAAAAGCAGCTGATTGACTGACTGACTGAAAAATCAGTATTACTATCCCAAAAGACGCCCTGCTTGCACTGCAAAGAAATTATGCAAAGTTGTCGTCTATCTGTCAGCTGGGTAGAAGTAAATAAGGTAAATTTGACAAAGCTGACAGTTTGGGAGTGACAGAAAGTTCATAAATAACCTTTGGCTGCTTAACTTTGAACTTTCGGGTGTAATTTGCATGCAGCTTCTGCCTCTGTCACAACATTCGAAGATTATCCATCTCCTCGCTTCAGCCCTCCTTAATTACAAAATCCCTCATCAGAAGTAAGTGAACCAAACGGTATCTCAAGTGCCCACTTTCATCATCCATCTTCTCTTGAGCGTCCTATTTCTGCAGCAGACAACAAGGGGCAGATATGAGAAAGTGATCACGGTGCCTCGTTAACTCAACTCCATGACTATGTGGACAAAGTGCATGTTCTGAATGTGTGCACGTATCTCAAGTGCGATTTACCAGTGGTGCAAACAAAATACCGACACGTCACCAGAAACATGAACACAGGCCAGAGGAGTCATTACCACTACAACTGGCCTGAAAGAGGAGATTATGCGCAGATTAAAATAAGAATGCATACAAACAGAGATTACAGCAGATTACCATTATGTCACTCTTGGCAAGAACTACTAACAGATCCAAAGGGTTTAGCATTTCCTTGTTCATTTGCCATGTCATTGACCGATTAACTTATCCTTTAACTGTGACAGTTTCTGTCAGGACTTCAAAGTCACTGAAGTTCCACTTAAATATTTTCCCTTCAGTTTCACTTCACTTCTGCCACTCCTGAATTCACTGCCCCAATATTCAGATATAATCCATATGGATTTCAAAGGGAGTTAGAGAACATTATTATTCTTTTATGTAGATCAATCATCACAGTCTCTGACCTCTCAAACACTGGCAACACAGTGGGTAATCTAATCAGCTAATGCTTTGGTTCATTTCCATATTCAATCAGATACAGGATAAAAACTCCCAGTGCAGGAGATTCCAACAGATTATCACAGAAGAATCAAAACAAACAGACTGAAACAGCCGACCTAAGAGGGCACAGCTTTTTTCCTTGTCTTATCAGTCAATTTCTCCTTTCTCTTTATTTGTCTTATTTAACAAAGACATTTTCTGGCTCGTAAACCACGTGACAAACTTAGAGAAAGTACAACTCGGCTCGTGTGCAACTCAGTGACTGTTCACTGTATCCTCGGCGGCTTTATCAACCACAAACATGCTACAGATTAAAAATGAAAGCAAACTAATGAGGAAGAGATGGACACTCAAGCTGTCAATTTGGTTTTAGCGCAGAAACTAACACTAACCAACCAACCTCTCGCCCTGGGAGGCGTGAACAGTGGCTTGTTTCTATTTTGGGCAGCATGATTGTCACTTACTATAATCCACTGGTTAAAATTCCCATAATGGCTGATCTTCAATTTCAGCTACTTTAACTCTTAATACTTTTAGCCCAGGTGTCAGATGCTAGGATGTTCAAGCAGACACAGCTGAGTGACTAAGAGTTCACAGAGTAAGCAATGTTAACATCATAGAAATGTAAGAGTAAGACTGAGTCCCTTCCTGATGAATCAGCAACTTGTAATTACTGCAGTCACTCAAACACACACACTGACCAAATATGGTCTACTGTTCCTTCCTGCTTAGAAATGAATGCAAATTCAAACAGTTGCACCAATATGTACATTTTATTTTTTGCCATTACAGTAGTCTAATGGCTGATAGCTTCATCTCTCCATCATCTTTGTCGCCTGTCTATTTGTCAGTCTGCCTGCCAACTGTCTGTCCATCTGTCCACACATCTTTCCTTCATTTCTTCCCAAAGACATCTGAGCAGTTTTCAGAGCGGACCAACCTGCCTTCCCCATTGTTCAAGATTCCCAGCAGTGACATCACAGAGGAAGTGAGCGTGGCACCTGTGGTCTGACCTTGGCAAAAATCAGTAGCTGCCTGCCCGTCTGAGACTGGCATGGGGTCAGGAGGTGTCTGGTAATGTCGACACAGGGACGCAGCTCTGTAACCTCACTCTATGGAGTGCTCTTGTACTGTTTCATTGACATAAGACGGACACGTACACATTATACACGCACAGCTCAGCCAGAGACGGTGAATAATAAAGCTTCTTCTGTGCTGCCAACCAACCGCTCAAACGGCGTCTGGCTCTAATGCACCACCTGGGACTAAAATATCCTCCTGAGTGGATCTGTGTTACCTCACTCAACCTGTGTGCAGAGAAACCTCATGAGGATACTGACACTATACAAATCAGCCATGCCACCTAAACCAGCACCAGTTCCCACTGTTAAATGTTAGAACAGTGGCTTGGTTGTCCAATTGTGTTAATATGGTTTCAGCACGGAGGCCAATAAACACACATCATCTAAAAATCATTCTCATCTCTCATTTGAAAGCACTGTTGCAAAAACAACACCCTGGAGCCACATACAGTAATAACACAGGCCTGTGTAGCATCACCATTATGCTCACTTTTAAAGGCCTCCACAGGGGTGCAAGAGCTTTAACGAAACAGCTTATAGTTTTACACAGATTAAAGTACGAGGAGTAACAAGGAAGGAACAGAGCAAAGTGCGTGATACTGTTCGTTGTAGGTGATTCAAAACAACAGACAGAGAAGCCAGTGGGTGCTTCACAATCAGTAACAGCAAAGACATCAACTGCTGGAGTAGCCTATTTAGGGATGCCTATTAAAGACACACACTCTGAACACTTGTATAGGAGGAAGGCCCTCATAGCACCTTTTTATGTCTCATGGTGGTAAACAAGCAACTGCCTTCTATTAGTTTCAAAATCCAACTGTAAAGGAGTCCCGCTTGATTTAGGATCTTTTAGCTGAAAAGGGTTTTGTTAAAACCTTTACTTCGCTGACAAGCCCAGATATGTGACACACACTGGAGCGACAAGCCCATCAAGGTTAGCTAGAACTAAAATGTAATGCTTAAGGGTTTATATGTTGAAGCGGCGTTAGACATTCAGTATGTAGGTGCCACTCTGGCTGCCACATGGCAGAGCACATGAGCAACAGAAGAAAAAGGAGAAAGTAATATGGCATGCCAAAATCAACATTAACATTTGCACATGAGCAACATGATTTTGATGTTTTTTGCACATTGATAAAGTTACATGATCAAAGTATTCTTTGGAGTCTATGTTAAAGGGGACCAATCATGCTTCTGTTTTCCTTTTGAGCTCAGCACCTCAGAATATGCACAAGTGATCCCTATGAGCCAAAAGGTCAGGCTTCAGACTGCTCTAACCACTCCACTGTAAACAGTTTTATCTCCTCTTGGCTTTGTATGATGTCACTAAGAGAGGGTATCACTAACATGGCCATCTCAAGCACACAGCTTTAGCTGTGAACACAGAAGCACAACCTACCTACTGTTCAAACCTTCTCTTGCAGAGAGTCAGCCAACCATAAGTTGGTTTATAGGAAGGGGAAGCGAGCCAAAATAAAATATATGGACACAAGTATTGGGCCGCACCTCTTAATCATTGAATTCGGGTGTTTAATTCATCCTCATTGCCACAGGTGGATAAAATCAAGCACCTAGCCATGCAGTCTGCCTTTACAAGCGTTTGTGAAGAGTGGGTTCTTCTAAAGAGCTCACTGAATTTGAGCGTGCTAATTAACAGGATGCCACGTTTGCAAGAAGTCAGTTTGTGAAAATTTTTACCTCTTAGATATGCCAAGATCTAAGATATTCATAGATCTAAGAGACATTATTGTAAAGTGGAAGCGTTTAGGAACCACAGCACGTCAGGCACAAAGTGGCAGACCACAGAATGGGGTCACTGAGTGCTGCGGTGCATACTGCATAAGGTTCACCAATGCTCTGCTGATTCAATAACTGCAGAGTTCCAAACCTCCTCCAGGAGCTTCATGGCATAGATTTTCCTTACATCACCAAGCACAAAGCCAAGTTTCAGATGGAGTGGTGTAAAGCCCACTGCCACTGGACTCTGGAGCAGTGGAAACCTGCGGCATGATGAATTATGCTTTTCTATCTGGCAGTCTGACGAACACCAGGAGAATATGTCACCTACCTGGACAATTCTATGCTTCCAACTTTATGGGAACTGTTTGGGGAAGGCCCTTTTCCTTTCCTGCATGACTATGGCCAAGTGCAACATGCAAGGTCCTTAAAGGTTGGTTGGATGAGTTTTGTGATGAAGAACTTGGCTGGCCCACACAGAGCCCTGACCTCAACCTCAATAAAGACTGTAAGCCAGGCCCTCTCATCCAACAGCAGTGACTGACCTCACACATATTCTTCTGAAAGAACGGGGAAAAAATCCACAGACACACTCCAAAATCTTGTAGAAAGCCTTCTCAAAAGAGTGGAAGCTGTTATAGGTGAAGGCGAATAAGATGTCATAAAAGCTCTTGTAGGTGTAATGTGTAGGTGGCTTTCCATTTTTGCCCATATAGTGCAGCTTGGTTCATACAGGGGTTGAACGCACCAGGGTCCCGTACAAGATAAATAAGGATGGTTTTGAACTGTAAGACTAGCAAAGTAGAGTCCAGGACTAAAAATACTGACCTAGAAAAAAATGCATAAGAAGTTCCCTTTAAATAAAGCTGAGTAATGACGATTTGTGAGCACTGAAGAAAACAACAGCTGTAAAGAAAAAAGAGAAAGCGTGAGCACTTATGTCACTGTAAGATCCCGGCCATAAAAACTCAGCATTTTCTTCAACTGTGTTTAGTACTCTTTGTCCCGCTGCTATTACAGACCTGTCTGAATTAACTGTGATCACTGTGATCTGAACCTCAGTGGAGCTGTGGCGTTCACCCTGAAGACGGCCTACAAGATAAGAAAGTGTACAAAATGTCCTTTTCAGAAGAACCACGGCTTCCTGGTAACTGAGACACATTACACGAAATCATCTACAGCAGTAGTTTTTACAAGAAAAAATGTGCCTGGTGAAACATGAACAGTGGTGAGTGGAGGGTTTTTCTAAAGGGAAAGTGGCGTTAATATTGTTAATTTCTCTATGTAGTGTTTGTCTCACACACTTCCTGTGACAACACATAAACATTCCCCTGAATGACTCACATCCCTCATTTTCTCTCACCATACCCGCGCTTCTTCATCCATGCCTTCTCTCACTTGGCGTTCGTAACTTCCTTCCTATCTTGCTTGCCCGCTAACCAAAACACATGCCTAGTCTCCCTCACTCACAATATTCTTGGCATTCTTCTTGCTCTCTCTCACTTCGCTGATTGCTTCCCCTTGCTGTTTTTAAACAGTCAGTGGGTCAGCTTACAGCACAAGCTGACTCACCTCAGATCAACTTGGAAAAGAAGTGTCCGTTTAACATGTAGAATCACGTGTAACCTATAACAAGATGCGTTCATGTCCATGTCTGTGCAGATGTGTGTGAGTGTGTGCACTGCTGTGTCTGTGTGTGTGAGTGTGTGTGTGTGTGTGTGT
>VUQH01033529.1:0-16467 GCA_015106775.1 Etroplus canarensis | reverse complement strand
CACCCAAGACCCTGCCCTGGATACACACGTGTGGAGGTGGGCCCAGCACTGCCAAGGTGTCCTTGAGCAAGGCACCAAGCCTAAAATGGCAGCCTTGTATGCCAACCTCCCTCACTGCATGTGTAGAAGTGCAATTGTAATTTCCCCCCTGGGGATTAATAAAATATAGTAAATAAAACAAAATAGATAGACAGATATCGAAGCAAAAGCAGCAATGACGTTATGTCACCACTAGGTGGGAGCAGCGCACCACAGCTTGTGTGATTCACAGAACAGGAAGCAAGAGAAGCAGCGTGCCGGGCAGCGGAGCTGTTTCCTTTGTTTGACTGTTATTTTTACTGTGTTTTATTGTGTTTTACTGGGTTGTGAGGTTCACGGCCGTTCCCGGCTGAGTGTTCGCGGCAGTCTTCACAGCGGCTGACCTGCGTTGACGTGCTGGTTAATGTTTAACCGCTGGAAATGAAGCGGAGTGGCCGTTGAACCCGCGTGTGAAGCCGTGCAGCTGCTGTAGCTCAGGTTAGAATGGCCGCCCTGCGCGCAGCAAAGCAGGCCCTCAGGAAAGACATAAAGCGACGGGTCGCAGCGATGAGCGACGACGAGAAGCGACGACAGTCTCTCGTCGTTTCACAGAAGGTAAGGAGCGTGTGACGTCAGTTACAGGACTTGGAGGTGACCGGTGGCTGTCAGTGTCCACTTTAAATACGGTGGAGCGATGAAGTAGCGGGTTACACATGCGCCTTCCAAGCCAAAGGTCCCTGGTTCGATTCCAGGTGGGGAAACAAGTGCCCTCTCACCATGTGGGGTTGCATCAGGAAGGGCATCCGGCGTAAAACCTCTGCCAAATCACCAGTGTGGATTAATGCTCTCGGGCGACCTCTTGGGGAGAATGTAAGAGAGCAGCTGAAGGTACATTTTAGGGCTCTCAAAAAATGAATGTGTTTATCCTGAGTTTTTACACAGTGCACAATGACTCAACATCCCACAATTCCCCTCACTGACATGGACTGGTGCTTCAAAGCCATCTGGTGGCAGATCCAGCCCGCCCAAGATGCATCACATCGGCCCTCCTAATGGGAAGTTTGAGTACGAAAAGAGACTGACAGAAAGTAGTTTGCACTCTGCAGGAAGGAGGTTTCATTTCGGTGACACACTTCCAGCTTAAAGCTCCACATCAGTGTGAAGCCTACATTAGTCAGGGATTCTCAGCCGCAGGTAAAACTGTGTGTAAGAAGCAGTCAGCTGTACTCTGATCATCTGTCTCAGCAGCTGCTGAAAGATAAAGGCCACATCAATATGGATATTTGTTACATTTTAAAAAATGGTTGGTAAATATTGTGTGGTTGGCATGTTTTACTATTTTTTTCATTTAATTTTGCAATCTGGACACCATATGTGGTCTTTAGTTTAAATAAAACACATTAAGTGATTATTCTGATTAAAAATGTTAACCGTTTGACAGCCCTTACATATCCCTGAGCCTTAGAGGGTAACCCTGTCCCGGGCAGGTTAAACTGGCTCTTTGATTCACATTTCATCGTGTGGATTTGCTGACTCGCTCTCCATATGACCTCTGACCCAGGACCAGTTTTGTCTTGGCAAATTGTCCTGGAAAATATAGCTCCTGTGATCGCTGGGGCACACAAACCCCTCCACCACACATATTTGAAAGTGAAATTCTTGCTTGTTTTTGCTTGATGGATGTCTTAAGTTGCTCAGCAGTTCCGGGTCTCTGTTGTTGTCTTTTGCACGTCATAATGCACCATGCGTTTTCAGTAGGAGACAGATCTGGACTGCAGACAGGCCAGCCTAATGCCTGCACTCCTCTACTGCACAGCCGTGCTGTTGTAGCTCGTGCAGAATGTGGCTTTGCATTGTCTCGCTGACCCTGAGCAGGGACTTCCCTGAAAAAGACGACATCTTGATGGAAGCTCGTGTTGCTCCAAAACCTGTATGTAACGCTCGGCATTATTGGTGCCAGATGTGCAAGTTGCCTATGCGATAGGCACTAGTCCACCTCCATACCAACACAGATGCTGGCTTTTGATATTTGCATTAATAATCTGGATGGTCCTTTTGCACTGTAGCCCAGAGGACTAACGGCCATGGTTTCCAAAAACAATTTGAAATGACCACAGCGCGTTTTTCCATTTTTGGGTTAGGCTAGAGAAACTCAGGCCCAGAGAAGTCGGTGGTGTTTCTGGATGTTGTAGATACAGTGATGTACCCTGTTTTGTGACGTGTTCCCAAGCCCACACTATAATGTCGCAGATTGTTACTGGTTTTTAATGCGGTGCCCCCTGAGGGATCGGGCATTCACTGTTGATGTTCGGTCTTGCCATAGATTCCTCCTGATTCTCTGAATTTGTTCCTGATTTTTTTAAGCTTTAGATGGTAAAATGTAGACATTTCTCAACATTCCAAAATATTGTTAATAAGTGATTGGACTGTTTGTCCATGCAGTCTTTCACAAAGTGGAGAATCTTGTCTCATTAGTGCTCCTTTTATACCCAATCATGGTCCTATCGCCTGTTATGTTCCGGGTGGTTTTTAAACATTCCATAATTTTCCATCTTCTCTTGCCCCTGCCCCAACATTTTTTTTTTACCCAAAACAATAAAGTGTATCAATTTGAACAATAAATATCTCTTTGAGCCATATTCACATGAATGTAGGTTGAAAACGATTTGCGAATCACTGTATTCTGTTTTTATTCCCATTTTACACAACACCAGGGAAAGTTTGAGATTCTGGTTGGTTTCTGGGTTTCTCATTCCAGCCATCACTGTCCTGGAGCCAGGTCCAATGGTCATATTTAAACAAGAGGGACGAACGTGACGTTATCAGGCCATCACACTGCATCCGTTTCAGCGGCCCTGTCAAGCAAAGCATGGGGCTGCATTTTTCAGAAAAAGGAACCACAGTACAGGCGTGGAGCAAGTTGTAAAGATGTCTATTTCTGCTGTAAAGGTGGACATTTTAACACGGGAATTCTGACTCACTTTTGGAGCCAGGTTTAGAGGAAATGCAGTTTTTGGCAATAACTTCATTTTGGTTCCATGTTGAACTCAAAAGGCACCATTGAAATAAACTGTATCTTTAAGCCTTTTGTACGTAGACATAATTGTGTGTAATCAAATAATTATGATTAGTAGGGACATTTTTTAGTGGCTGCATAGACTTATTGTCCTTAAAGTTTTGTCTCTTTTTTCTCTTTATTGGATAGACTGTACAGAGGCTGACAGGGGAGAGGTGGGGTTGTTGCATGAGAAACAGATCCTAGGCCAGATTCAGACCATGGACGCTGTGGTTTTTAGGGTGCACTGTAGACATCTGGTCACCACGGTGCGTGATCTGCTGTTAGTATAGAATTAGGCTGAATCTGCTTGAATGATTTTTTGAAGTTAAACAGATTATTTGTTGAATCAATAAAAAAAGCTATAATGTTATTTACACATAAGAATGAAGCTTTGATATTTTTAATCACTCATGAAAGACGATGATCCAAAATCTTGACTCTTTCCTCTTTTTTCCAGCTGTTCAAACACCACAAATACGTGTCGTCTCAGCGGATTGCCGTGTTTCTCAGCATGAATGATGAAGTTCACACTGAGGAGATCGTCAAGCACGTGTTTAAGTTGGGTAAAACCTGCTTCATCCCCAGATACGAGAGCACCAACAGCCACATGGACATGCTGAAGCTCAACAGTCTGCAGGACGTGGAGACGCTGCCGCTGACTTCCTGGAACATCCGGCAGCCGGCGCAGGATGACGACAGCAGAGAGGAAGCTCTGGCCTCAGGTAAGCATGAGTAGCCGAGTAAATTCACGTTGGACTGATCGTAGGTGTTCTAATGTTTTTAACATTTTGCCTAATTTACATAATCAAGGCACAAAATATCTCTAAAGAAAGAAATAAGATACGTTGTGAATCCCTGGACAGCAAGCCAACACACTTTTTATTTTTTATTTGTTATTTATACACAACACAGTGTCCCCGTGGCACAATGGTTTATACATTCACCTGACAAACGAAGGGTCCCTGGTTCGATTCCAGGTAGGGACACAAGCCCCTCTCACCATGGAGGGTTGCTTCAGGAAGGCCATCTGGTGTAAAACCTGCACCAAATTACCAATGCGTATTAATCCACTGTGGCGACCCCTTGGGAAGACTAGAAGGGAGCAGCTGAAGGTACATATACACACAACACACAGCAGAACCAGTAACATGCACATTACAGGTGCCAAGGAGTGCAGTGGGGGTTTGGTGCCTTGCTCATGGGCACCTCAGTGGTGCTAAGGACGGGTTGAGCTGACACCTTCCTTGGTCTGGTCTTCAGTCTTTCATTGGTAGGTCCCAGGTGGGCCACCAGGTCCAGGTGGGTCTTGAACCAGCAGCCTCAGCAACCCTCTGGTACTGCACAAGTTGCTGCTATTCATTACAGTGATGTCTGTCTGAAGACGGAGGTCTGTACACAGTTAAAAATGATCACTGCTCGGGCTGTTTGCTTAAGTTAAAATCTGGGTTTTCTCATCAAAATGCTTAAAACCTCATGTTCATAGTAACTGTAATGGTTCTCTAATATAATGGAAATGTAATTCTGCAGCTATGCTGTGCACTATTTTGCTGTCTGCTTCTCCTCCTTCACTACATCCATCAACCTTCTCTGTGGTCTTCCAATTCTCCTCCTGCCTGGCAGCTCCATCTTCAGCATCCTGTGTCCAGTATGTCCACTATCCCTCCTCTGAACATGTCCTAACCATCTCAGCCTGAGCTGTCCCTCTGATTAACTCATTTCTAATCCTGTCCATCCTGGTCACTCCCAGTGACAGTCTCAACATCTCCAGCTCCGCCTCCTGCCTTTTCTCAGCGCCACCGTCTCCAAACCATACATCATAGCAGGTCTCACTACCGTCTTGTAAACTTTCCCTTTCACTCTTGCTGCTATCCTTCTGTCACAAATCACCCCTGACACTCGTCTCCACCCACTCCACCCTGCCTGCACTCTCCTCTTCACCTCTCTGGTGCTCTGTCCGTTGCTTTGGATGGTTGATCCCTAGTATTTCAACTCATCCACCTTCACCACCTCTACTCCTTGTATCTCCACCGTTCCACCTGCCTCCCTCTCATTCACACACGTACTCTGTCTTGTTTCTACTGACTTTCACTGAGCAGATATTAAGTGTACATGATAATTAAGGGCATTTAAGCTTTGCAGTAACTTAGTGTTTAACTAGCTAAACATAATCAATGGAAAGAACAAAAGTTTAGTTACAGCCTGAAGTAATTTACTTGTAAACATTCCAGTTTTTGTTTGTATTCCAGTAATTCTTCAATAATTGCCTGCCTTTTTTCTTACAGTTTTTAAAGAATTATATCTGCATTCAGTGTGTATTGAATTTCCAACCTTCCCTTTAAATCCAGACCCGAACATGCTACGAAATTAAAACAGCCTGCCTAGCTTTCTCCAGGTCGCACTATTGTCCCCCAAATAGCTCAGAGCCATCAGAGGGTGAGGTCAAAGGGTGAGGCCTCAGTTTACTGTGCGTTTTCTGGCACACCCTATGGCTGCCCAGTTCAGTAAGGATCTGAGGGGCTTGGAGACCAGTCAACATTAAGGCTTTTTTCATGTTTTTTGATCCATTCCTGAGCATTTTTGTGTTGTTCTGCTTGGGGAGGCTGTGCCTTCAGAGAGTGCTGTTGCTGTAGGGGGATATATTCAATCTGCAGCCTTTCAAAATGTTGTTTTTCAAAATATTTTTGGCTTGTCCCACATCAGAAACTGAAAACGTTTATGGCTCACACCCCACACTTTTATCAATCGCTACCAATGAAGATCCATGTTGAATCTGACCTAAATAAAGGTGCGAACATCCCACTCACCTTGATTTCACTTTATATTTTTTACCTGGTTGTTTTTGCCCCACCAGCAGTGGATCCACAGCCCACCAGTGGGGCCCACCCCACAGTCTGAGGTGGGTGGTAGTAACATCTACATGAATGTTAGGTTTTCTAGCAGAACATGACATTTTAACAAAATATTAAGTGTTATTTGTCAGTGCAGAGTTTCCCACAGTCCTATTTCCTGTTCAGACATTCATTTACTATTCCCAGCTCTCTAGGTAGGATCTTCTAAGTAGAGGACAGACATAAACATATGAGCTTGCAAAGCAACACATCACTTTTGAAACTATTCAAGTCATTTTCTTACTTCCAGTAATTAAAACATTGCTGTTAAAATGTGACAGATCAGTGCTAATAAGTAAATACAGTGGATATAGAAAGTGAACACACACCTGTTAAAATCCCAGGTTTTTCTGATGTAAAGAAGTTGGACCATGATAAATCATTTCAAAAGGGTTTCCACCATTAATGTGACCTAAAGCCTGTACAATTCAACTGGAAAAGAAACAAATCGGCTACGGAGAAAAAAATAAAAAATGTACAATAAGCTGGTTGTGTAAATGTACACACCATAAAACCAATACTTTATTGAAATGCCTTTTGCTTTAATTTTAGCATTCAGTCTTCGTAGGTACACCTACCATCAATTAAAGCGGCTTTGATTAACCCCAAATAAAGTTCAGCTGCCCTTGTTAGATTTACTCAGTTCCATCCTACAGCAAACCATGGTTCACAGAGAGCTGACAAAGCATCAGAGTTATCAGTGTGGAGAACAACAGCATCACAAACAAACAAACAAACAACTTTATTATTAATCCCCAGCTGGGGGAACTTGAATTGCCGACACAGATTGAAGACAGTCATCAAGAAGTAGAGAAAATATGGAACCACGGTGATGTTACTGAGAATTGGACGTCCCTCTAAACTGATGAAAAGACCAGATGAGAACTGGTCAGGGAGGCTGCCAAGAGGCCTACAGCATCACTGAAGGAGCTGAGGAACTTCTGCCAAGTGCTGGTTGTGTAGAACATGTGACAACAATCTGTCATGTTCTCCATATTTCTGGACTGTGGGGTAAGGTCGCAAGATTGAAGCCTTTTCTGAAAAAGAAAAGCATCAAGGCTTGGCTAAATTTTGCAAAACAATACACCAGACCTCCCAAAAGCATGTGAGAAATATAAAAATTAAGGTTGAACTTTTTGGCCACAATTACAAAATACAAATACAAAAACAACACTACACATCAGCAGAAGAACACCATACCCATAGTGAAGCATGGTGGTGACAGCATCATGCTTTGGGTTTGTTTTTCAGCTTCAGCTGAGACTGGGGCTTTAGTCGAGGTGGGAGGAATTATGAACAGTTTTTGCCCAAAACCTTCAGATTTCGGCTAGAAAGCTGAAGCTGAAGAGGAATTTCACCTTTCCACACCAAAATGACCCCAAGCATACATCCAGATCAACAAAAGAATGGCTTCAGCAGAAGAAAATGAAAGTTTTGGAATGACCCAGCCAGAGCCCAGACCTAAATCCAACTGAAAACATGTGAGAAGACCTGAAGAGGGCTGTGCACAAGAGATTCCCCTGACAGATGTGAAGCAAGTAAGCAAGGAAGAGTGGGCAAATATTACCAAGTGCTGACAGACTCCTACCCAAAAACACTGAATGCTGGAATTTTAGCAAAAAGCTGCTTCAACAAAGAATTAGTTTTAGGGTGTGCACACTTGTGAAACCATCTTATTGTACAGATTTTATTTTTTAGATTTTCCCCCCTAACAGATATATTTAATTTTCTGTTGAAATGTGCAGGTTATAGGTCACACAAAAGGTGAAAAAGAGTTTTGAAAATATTTATTAAAGTCTCATTTTTTGCATCAGAAAAGCCTGGTATTTTAACAGGGTGGTGTAAACTCTACTGTATGTTTTTAGATGAATGTACCTTTTGGCTGCTCCCTTGTATTCTCCACCAAGGGGTCGCCACAGCGGATTAATCCACATTGGTAATTTGGCAGAGGTTTTATGCTGGATGCCCTTCCTGATGCAACCCTCCGTAGTGAGAGGAGCTTGTGTCCCCACTTGGGATCGAACCAGGGATCTCTCGCTTGTAAGGTTGCTGCACAAACCACGACACTACCGGGGACATGGAGATGAATATACCAAGCATAGAACAAATTCGAGTGGCTGTTTGTGTTGTCATCAGCTGCTGTTTTTCCTCTCAACAGCTTGTTTTTACTTTAGTGTAATACTTTAGCACGACAGCATAGCTAGTGCTCCGTATTCAAAGACAGCCCTTAGACAGGGGTGTTCAAGTAATCATGTGTACCCACAACCAGTAACTACACTGTCTGCTCTTCAGGAGGTCTGGACCTGATCTTGATGCCGGGCCTGGGCTTCGACCAGGCTGGGAACCGCCTGGGACGGGGGAAGGGCTTCTACGATAACTACTTGGAGCGCTGCAAGAAACACCCCAAAGGAAAGCCATACACCATCGCCCTGGCCTTCAAAGAGCAGCTGTGTCAGGAAGTCCCTGTTGATGACAACGATGTGCTCATAGATGAAGTCCTGTATGAGGACGATAAGTAGCTAGTCATGAGCAGCAGTGGTCCACGAATTCAAGAAGTCCACTAAGCCTTTTTAATGAGGGCATTTGGATTTATTTAAACAGGTGAAACATGTGAGATTAATGATTAATTATTTGCAGTTATCATCAGTGTAATTAATTTCATCTGTGGCTTTTCTGCTGTGAAGGCAGTTACGGCCTTATACAAGCTAAGCTACGAAACCTTAACAGAAAAACTGTGAATCCTAACACTCAAAGCTGTGGACAGTAAAGGAAGTCAGATATAATGTTTGAACCTAATATAATGCATATATTGTTTACATAACATATGGAACTGCTGTGTCCAAAGACTGACATCACGACAAAGTCATCAGGGTGTTTATGTTGCCATTAAAAAGCTTTTAAAAGACAAGCTGTATTAACCAATCATTGTCTAAAATTAAGTTTTAATTTATGATGTACACTTGTGCACAATTAAGTAAAATGGTGCAAATAAAGTTATTTTGTGAAATGTTTTTATATTGCTTTTCTATGGACCTCCACTAACATTACATATCATGCATGACCCTTACAGTCTGGGTATGGGGTCACTCTGACCCCTACAAGTATGTCATATTGTTCTGTGTGTTTCTCCTGGTCCTCCCTGCACCGCTCTAACCACTGCTGTTAGCTTCCTTCCAGCTCACAGCAGGATGTGCATGTAAGTGGCAGGCAGACCTAGAAAGAGTTCAAAATCCCAATCAGTTAACTTGTGAAATGCTCTGTGTTCCATAATTACCACACCGTGACACCAGTAAGCTGTTACTGCCTGGATAAAGCAGCTTAGTCTAACTGACAGCTGAGTAAACTGGAAATTCACTGGAATAATTCTTTAGTTGTTCATGAGTCAAATGTTCAGGTCTGTGGTAACATCTTAAAAAAAAATTCTAAATTTGAAGTGAATGTAGTTTCTGAGAAATATTTATTATGATGTTTAATGAATATGTCATGATTGATCAGGTCAAAAGCTTTAATCCAACAGCATATTTTTGTGATCTATAGCATTTGTAATTTTCTCAGTTGATTCCATCATTGCCAGCGTCAGTCTGTTTGTTCAGAATCTGTATTAACTGTCAGTAAGCCATTTGTGCTTCCAAGAATATGTCTAATCTGCTGTTAGAGCTTTTCAAGTATTTTCAAGAGGCTCGTGGTAAAGGAGACATGCATGTAGTTTGTGGATTCATATTGTTTCGTCTGCTTGTGGCAACAAAAATCAATATCTGATATTTTTCCAGCCTTCATATTATACTTTCGGTGAGTCTGTAACATCAGTATCTTGATTTGACAGGAGTGGTTTAACCTTTTTCTTGTCAGCTTGAACCTGTCTGCCCTTTCCTCCTCATTAATCTGGTGTTTTCAAGCACAGAATTGCTGCTTCCATGAGAGTTTTTCTATTTTTCACTCTACAGTCACTTTCTTTCTTATTCTGTTTTCTGTCAGCACCATCTGCAACCCTTCAGCATGTCTTCAAACTTTTGGTGATTGGCTAAAGAGAAATGTGCATTAACAAGTGAAGAGGAGGAAGGAAAATAATTATGTGAAAGTTGGGAAATCACTGTTACACCAGGCAAAGCATGAAAAATAACTTTCATAGCTTAATACAATATTAGAGAACAAAACAGTTTGGAAGTGTAAAACGTTACACTGAAGAAGAAGCTCTTTTAAGCAGATAAAAAGTGATTAAAAACTCCAAATCTAAATATACAATAAGAAGCTTAAATCTAAAATGAATGGTGGTTTGAGATGGTAAAGATGTATCTGCATCTGTCGTCCTTAAAGCTGAGTGTATATCAGCTCCTGCTTGGTCGCTGAACATCTCAGCTTACTCTGAGCAGGAAGAATGCAGTTTTTCTTAGTCTTACACATGTGCATATAGAGAGAAAGTTAACAATGAAAACATTTAATACACAGCCTGTAAAGAAAGTGCACTCGAACACACAAAAGGGCTGCACAAACAACTTTGTCAGTGGAGGTGACTAGATGTTTCCACTGAGTGTCACTGTTGGATTTGCATTTAGCTGCCATCACTTTAAACCTGCTGACAGAGATCATTTATTCAAATGTGTGTGTGTGTGTGTGTGTCCTACACTGTGCACCTCTCAGTATTCTGCTCATTACATCATTAGAGACAGAGCTATTTTTCTTTGCAGCTTAAAGTTGTTTTGTTTTGATTTACAAGCTAATTAAAATGAGTTATCTCCAAAATGAATATTAATATTTGTTGACTTGTCAGTGTTTAGTTTTCATCATGCTGATCATTGAATCTTTAAGTCCTGTGGAGCAGGATTTGGGTAAGGTTAATCTGATATGTTAGTATCAGAAGGGAGGTTCATGTTTCATCAGTGCACCGCGTTTAAAAGCACCACCCACTGAATTCTCTGAAAAAGCTGACCTCCCTGTTCGTAAAAGATCTTGTGCACACACGGTCAGAGCGTAGCCTCGACCAGCAATGTCCTGAAAGGAAAACAAAGCACACAGATCAGTAAGAGGCAGCATTATGCTTTGCATCTTGGGGCAGATGACTGTAACTGCTGTTCAGATCAGTTTCAGTGCAATGTGTTTCATCTGTCCTGTGCGATGGTGCATATCACACAGTTAGATGGCGCCAACCTTTGTGTGGAAAGGCGACCCACTCTACCTCCTGAGCCACAGCCGCCCACCTTGTTGGGTGGCCACAGCCGCAGTAATTGGGACCTGTATTCATGTTTCAATTCAGTTATCCAATATGTGGTCCTTTTTAAACTGTATCTAAGTCAGTGTGGCCCTCTGGAAAAAGGTGTTACCCTGCTGTTGAGCTGTGTGAGTGGATCATTCGAGGTCATCTTAAGAAGGAAAGAGAGTGTTCAGAAACCATCCAAACCCTTTGGCTTCCCCTGACGAGCATCAATATAAAAGATACTGATTCCCAGAGGAGAGAACGGATTATCTTTGTAAGTTGAACTCATTTGTAATTCTACACACCAGTTTGTCTGTGCAGCAGAATGAATGTTGAGGGTCTGCTTTGCTCAGGTCAGCATTGCCTTGCTTTAATTGCTTGATTAGTAACCAGTCATCTTATGTGTTCCCATTATGAAAAGGGAGCAGCTGTTATCTGATGCTGAGCACATCCTGTTTCCTGCTCACCTGACATCTGTAGCTGTTGCAGAGCTGCCTGTGGATTTTCATTCCCTCAGAAGTCTTCCTCTCTTGGTTTGCTGGCTGTAGCTGGATAAACACCACATTCCTCATATTTCACACCAGTACTGGTTGATGGACGGCCTGCACTTGGACAAGGTGTGTAGGCCCCATACCAAGCCTGTTCTTAGTACACAGGGATACTGGGGTAGGTGTGTTGTGGACATACTGGTGGAAAACCATAAGCTAGTGGGGCTAAGTGGGCACAGTGTTCAACTTTCCCCTCTGAGTCTGGTCCTAATTTGCACCAGAGGTACAACACATATATAAATATTACACATGTTTTGAATATTAACATTTATTAACAGCCAGATTACAAAAAAATACTATTAAATATAGTTAAATGAGATTAAAGGCATAGAATAAAGTGCTGTATGAGTGTGTGTGTGAACAGGTGTAGTAAAAAGCACTTTGAGTGCTCAGTTAGAGTAGCAAAGCGCTCTATAAGCACCAGTCCATTTGTGCTGTGCCGGGTTCAGATTTCAAAACTTCAGCTGGGATGTTAGTCTGTTTTCTGCAGCCCCTTTTCCTCACTACTTCAAGCTTTCATAGCTCTGCCTGTAGAGTTAAAACAAAAAAAGACAAAAAAAATCATTTTTGCTTCAATAGTCTCCATACAGGCTCACACTTGTGTTGTATATTTCAGTGAATTCACAGTATCAGCTTTTGCTCTATTTTGCCCTCCCCTGCTTGTTGCTCTACAGACAGAGCTCAGATTGGTTGACCTTTGAGTGCGATTCCCATCAGAACCTCCACGCTGTGAGCTGCAGTTGTGCTTTGCTCAGTGCAGTGACAGACCACTGTTAAACAGCACAAGCCATTAAAAATAATGAGATTCAGAGCGTCGCTCTATCCAGTGCATGCCACGTCTGTTATTAGAAATCAGCTGGTGAACATAGTGGAGTGTATGGCAACTTCCTTTGACATTTAACTGCACTTCAGAAAATTTAACAGTGTTTTTCTAACAATTATATTCTTATCAATCACTACAGATACTGTATACACAATAACATTTGTAGATGTTCATATAAATATGCAAGATATTTACAACTTTGACTGTACTAGTGAAAAAATCACACATTTTTCACAATCCTCAAAATATTCCTTAAAATGTAATGTGACATTCTCCCTATAACACATGACGTCCCTGTCATTCAGTAGCTGACACTGAGTTTTGGTTTCAGAGGCAGAATGAAAATTCTGAATCTCTAAAATACAGTTCATACATCTATCAAGTCATCTTGTTAGTGCTAATAATGTTAATATCATATATCCACATGTAATTACATCACTTTGCAAAGATGCTTCTAAAACCACTTTTGAATTTATGTTATTTATTTTTTAAATCTACCCACCCATCCATCCACCCATCCATCCATTTTCTTCTGTTTATCAAATTCAGGCTCACAGCGCCTGGAGCCTATCCTGGCTTTCATCGTATGAAAGGCATGGCATACTGCGGACAGGTCATCAGTCCATCACAGTGCTGAACTTTTGAATTTATATTTATTCTTTTAATAATTTTATGGCACTGGATGGCATGGTGAAGTGGTGATTAGCACTGCTGCTTCATTGCAACAAGGTCCTGGGTTCAAATCCACCAGCCAGCTGGGGCCTTTCTCCGTGGGGTTTCCTTGTGTGGGCTCTCTCAGGGTGCGCTGGCTTCCTCCCGCAGTCCAAAGGCATACAGGGGTTTAGCTTGAATTGAATAGCCTGAATTGAATAAGTGAAAGAAAATGAATGGATGGATTTTATGGCATTAGCTATTTTGTTAAAGTTATTAATTCACATTTCCATTAGTTTTCACATTATTCTTTATGAACTAAAGCTCTAGCGCCATTGATATTCTATGATATGCTGTTTAGTAGCAACAACAAAAGTACTTTTGCTTCCATTCTGCACGAGCTACAGCAGTGTTCAGTTCTGTTTTATTTATAGAGCTCTGATTCACAACAAAAGTCACCTCAAGGTGCTTTACACTGTGAGGTAAATGGTAAATGGACTGGTACTTGTATAGCGCTTTTCTACTCTGAGCACTCAAAGCACTTTTTACTACAAGCCTCATTCACCCATTCACACGCACATTTATACAGCACTTTATTTTATACCTTTAAGCGCAAACTTCAGCTTGTAGACTGGAGAAGCCAGGGATCGAACTGCCAACCTTCCTGTTGAAATACGGCCTGCTCCGCATCCTGAGCCACAGCAGCCCCCTATAGTGTTAGACAGAAACCCCCGACAATCAGGTGATCCTTCATGAGCAAGCACTGGTGACTGTGAGAAGGAAGAGCTCCCTTTTAACAGGAAGAGACCTCTGGCGGAACCAGGCTCAGGGAGGGGCAGCCATCTGCCTCCACTGGTTAGGGATGAGGGGAGAGAGAAGACAGAAAGGAGAGCAGAGAGACACAGACTATGGGAGAGAGAAGACAACATTCAATGACATGCAGCAGTAATGAATAAATGCATGGGGAGTGAAAAGAGGTGGGTGGAGAAGAAATGCCCAGTGTGGCTTCATAGACACAGGTGTGTGTGCTTGACTGGCCTGCTGCCAGTTCACATTGGTCTATTGAAATGCATTTTCAGGCCTCAGCATTAGTGTTTCAGTCATTGGATTTTTGGAGCCAGAAATGGCCATATTTGGACAAGAGGTTGGAGTGCGAGCACGCTTAGAAACCTGCATCCATAGACACACAGATGCACATATTTAATAAATACTAATAAATGCATTCACAAAAAAACTTCTTTGATACAGCAGGACATAGTTTTTTTTGCATAATTCCATTAAAATGCTCCAAAAGGACCTAATGGTGGACACATGGTCTAGTGCTTGAATTAGTGGATGTGACGTCTAGCAGACAGCTATCAGCTACACCTGCCTGCATCAGCACACCTGTCAATACGCTCACACTCTATGGATGAGCAATAAGACATAAATCACCTATCATACAGTTAATATGATGCAGAAACTATCTATCCTGGTAAACATGCTTTTTAACTCTAACCTCTGCATACAGGTGTGTATGGAGGCTGTCGCTTGGTCCAGCCTCACTCTTTCTGGCCCAGCTGCTGTAGTTAACCCCAGAGTCACACAAAACCCACGCTGACCTGCTCTGGTTTACATGGAACGATCATGGATTAAAACTCAATCTTGGCTCATTGGATGCAAGAGAGGCAGTGCAACTGGCTCATAAATATGTGACTTTTATTTCCCTACTATGGATTTGTGAATGTGGGAGGATTTGTTTGGACTAGACTGACATGAAGATCCATAAGTATACATCAAAATGCTTGTCGCCACACCAGTTGTACTTGAGACAAGGTAACTCGCAAAACAAATATTTTTTCCACTATTTTTGTTCCATAGCCTTATAAGTTCTGCCAGTTAAAGAGATTGTTTCATGCACTGACGCACCAAAGAAAATGAGGCTAGAGGACAAAAAGAGACACATGTGGATGCAGATGATTTAAATGACGACGATGAACTGGATTCAGACATGCCGGTGTCAGATATTCTGTTTGCAGAGAAAGAGTCTGCTAAACCCCAACCACAAGCGTGTTAGACCCTGACATCTCCCATGTTGTGCCACAGAACTCTGCACTTTTTCCATCAGCAGCCGAGCTTCTAGCACCAATTACAGTCTTTTTTCTGTGACCTCAGAAAAAGGAAAGATTAAATGTCAGACACATTGCACAAACTTCAGTCTGCAGCAATAGCTACTCACTGTATGCAACATTTTGTCCGTGTTTCATGTTATTTTGTGTCTGGATATTTTGGACCTTTAAATTCTTTTGCAGGTTAAACATTTGCTTCTTTAAGCGCACATTGTTTGGGCTCTCAGAGCTCAGCTGGTTGATGGCTGATTGCCAGACTTCTTTCACAACTGACAAGTGTTGCTAAATTGCAATCAACGCAGAGTCTACCACTTCCACAGCTATGTTTGTAACTGTGATTTCAGTTTATTCACAGTTTAGGGAATATTATCATTCAAGAGTAGAAACCCCATTTCCAAAAAAGCTGGGATATTTTCCAAAATACATTAAGAACAAAAATCTGTTATCTGTTAATTCACACAAACATTTATGTAACTGAGAAAATTAAAAGGGACTCCACCTCTCTAAGGTGCTCTTATTTACCCAGTCACATCACTGACCTGTTGCCAGTTAAGTTGCCACATGTTGCTCCAGCTGTTTCTTTTCAGTACCACTAATTTTTCCAGCCTTTTGTTGCCCCTGTCACAACTTTGTAAAGACATGTTACCACCATTAAATTTCAGATGAGCTAGTATTTTTCATCAAATAATAAAATGTATGATTTACAACATTTGATATGTTTTTTTATGTTCTTTTGTGAATGAAATATTGGTTTGGGGCACTGTTAAATCATTGCATTGTGCTTTTCTTTATATTTTACACAGCGTCCCAACCTTTTTGGAATTGGGTTTGTTTTTTTAGAGAGACACACCAACCCTCTGCATGTCCTCCTTCACTACATCCATCAATCTTCTCTGTGGTCTTCCTCTTCTCCTCCTGCCTGGCAGCTCCATCTTCAACATCCTTTGTCCAATATGTCCACTATCCCTCCTCTGAACATGTCCAAACCATCTCAGCCTTGCCTCTCTGACTTTGTCTCCAAACTTCTCAACATGAGCTGTCCCTCTGATGGACTCATTCCTAATCCTGTCCATCCTGGTCATTCCCAGGGAAAATCTCAACATCTTCAGTTCTGCCACCTCCAGCTCCACCTCCTGTCTTTTTGTCAGCGTCACCGTCTCCAAACCATACATCATAGCAGGT
>VUQH01033527.1:11195-31897 GCA_015106775.1 Etroplus canarensis | reverse complement strand
TTTGTAGTTTTTCCTGTCTTTGTACACATTGTTCTTCAGCATGCAAGGACAAACTAAAACACTTGCAGCTGTACAGGTACATCTCAAAAATTTAGAATATCATGAAAAAGTTCAATATTTTTTGTCACTCATTTCAGAAAGTGAAACCCATATATTATATAGATTCATTACACACAGAGTGAAATATTTCAAGCCTCTATTTCTTGAAATTTTGATGATTATGGCTTTCAGATAATGAAAACCCAAAATTCAGTGTCTCAGAAAATTTGAATATTGTGAAAAAGTTCAAAATTGGAAAGTCATGGCGTCACACCCTAATCAGCTAATTATCTCAAAACACCTGCAAGGTTTCCTTAGCCTTTAAATGGTCTCTCAGTCTGGGTCAGTAGGCTACACAATCATGGGGAAGACTGCTGATTTGACAGATGTCCATGTACATGTTGTAGCAGTTTATTGTCACCGGGGGGTAGTGTCACAAGAAGGCGGTCTGTAAGCTACTCTTGTTTACTATTGTTGGTCCTTGAGTTGGACTAATAATAAAGAGTTGAAGTGAAGCAGAGTGTTTAAAACAATGTAAAGTATGCACTTCAGCCTCTCTGTGCTTTTCGTGCTGAATTGTTTAATCTTTGATGTTTTTTCAGGCTTCTCTTCTAACTAGGAACTCCACCGTTGCTCCCTGTCTCTACCAGACAACTTTTCAACCAATCAGCATTCGACCTACGCGTTGGCTTTTTGGAGGACTGCACGTCTGCGTGTCTGCGTTGGTTAAGTTCCCCTCCGTGTTGACTCTGCATAGGCAAATACCAACACAGATGAACATGTGCACTGTACCGTAAATCCCACAAAGCCCATTGCAGCATAACTAAGCCTTAACTTCAAGCTTTATGAAAAAGGAAAGTTTTAAGCCTAATCTTAAATGCAGAGAGAATGTCTGTCACCCGAGTACAAACTGGTCCACAAGCCAGATAGCTGAAGGCTACTTTTAAAAACTTTAGGAAACACAAGTAGGCCTACACTCTGAGAGTGAAGTGCTCTATTGGGAAAATATGATACAACAGGCTTTAAGATAAGATGGGGTCTGATGGTTGAATACTTTTTATCTGAGTAGAAGAATTTTAAATTTAATTTTAAATTTAACAGGGAGCATATAAAGAGAAACTTTTAGGGAAAATATGATCTCTTCTTCTAGTCCCTGTCAGTACTCTCACTGCAGCATTTTGGATCAACTGAAAGCTTTTTAGGGAGCTTTTAGAACAGCCAGAGAGCAATGATAAAACAATAGTCAAGTGTGGAAGTAATAAATGCATGAACAAGTTTTTCAGCATCACTCTAAGACAGGAGATTGTTTAATTTAGTGATATTGCAGAGGTGAAAAAAGGCAGTCCTAGATATTTGTGTGCAATGTGTGCATCAAAGGACATATCCTAGTCTAAAATGACTCCAAGATTCCTGTCACCCGAGGCCAAAGTAATGCCGTTCAGAATAACCTCAGTTTTGTCTGAATTTAAAAGTAGAAAATTACAGGCCATCCGGGTCTTTATGTCTTCAAGACATGCTTTGAAGACCTTTACCACACTAATTTCTTGAGGATGGTGATGCCATAGCTCATGTGGTGCTTCACCAGTTGCAGGGGTGGCAGTTTGAGTCCTTTACGTCCTGATGTGCCCTTGAAGAAACACATAATCCCAAGTCTTTCATACACAGTGGTGATTCTAGAGTCTGATGGGGCCGTGGGCAAAAATTCACAGGGAGCCCCTCCAACCAGTGTTCATCACCATTATGTCATAAATAACCTGATAGTATAACAGTGTTAATACTGTAATTACTGGGTTCAGCTGGACTCATTCACGTCGTGACCAGCAGAGCTGGACACACTAGACTGCTTACATTATTCAACTGTCTCTCCCCCACAGTTAAGGCCACACTAGCAGCATTTAGTTATTTAGCATTATATTAAATCATTATTATCTGCTCCACTTACCAATATCTTTCTTTTTTCTCCTTGACCTCTTTTGTCGCTCTCAGGAGGATAACTACTCTTCATTTGTGCTGTGTGGCTTTTGTTGTTGTCACTGGCCTGGGGCCCCAAGCGGTTGCGGCAAGCAGCACCTCTGCTCATACAAGACAACAAAACTTCGCCACAGTTAAAAACACTAATTTTTAAGTGCAGACCTATACCATTCCTTCATCATTTATTAAACAGCTATAGCAAAGCATGTCCCTCCACCTATATCTGTTACTCTCCTTGTTTGGAGCATGGTGATGGCTGATTTGGCCTTAACACCCCTGTCCTTCACCACACTTTATTCTTGTACAATATTGCTGAGTTTCGGGTCCCTTATTGTAGGACAGTGGCCTTTAAGCCCCCTCTCCTGCACCCCAGGCCATGGTAAATGGGAAGGGTGACTCCAGTGAAACTCATGGGTATCTGTTAGTCGTAGCTGCCAATAAGAGAAGATAGGAAAATGTAAAACAAGAGCTTAATATTCTTCAAACACCTGCATGGAAACAGTGGGATCACAACATTCTGCCTGTTTGCTGCTAGAGACTTTTATTAAATTTGATCAGCAAAACTGAAACAAGGAGGCCCAGATGGGGTTTGGTGGTTTAAATGGGCAGCTCTTTCTATAACACTGCTTAGTATTTTATGAAATTGCAATTGGGAATTTGGATAAATGAAGTATTTGTCAAGGTTTTGTCAACCAGTCACTGAATTAACCAACCACTGATTTCTCTAGGTATTTTTTTTTTACATAATCAACAAAATGAGGTTCCAGTTTCTACTTGATGTTCAGGCCTACTGGACTACAAATCTTGTAACTTTTTGTTGACTTGTAACTTTTCCTGTTGAGCATTAGGCAGGCTGTACTATAATAAAAAATCTTTCTTGCTTTCTTCACATGCACCAGCTAAAAGCCAGACTTTAGAAAACTGAATGTCCTGCAGAACCAGTCAAAATTTGGAACATTGTCTCACAATGTGGGACAGGGGGACAAGAGATAAAAATGCTTTGCAGTCCCACATAAAGAGGGACATATGTCTATATGTTCTTTGGCTCAGTTTTTTTGATATCGGACTTTTGGAAGGCAGTTTGCAATTTAAATCATGGATATTAGACCCTAAATACATCTGAAAACCTATAGAGCGACCAAATAAACAAATGAAGGCCATAGTGATTGTCATTTTGACATGTATTTTTTGTTTTTTTTTGTTTTTCAGAGGAATCATGTTTTGGAAACTGCTTAGTTTAAACAAAGCCAAATAACAATAGAAAAGCCAACTGAATAAACAGCAGTCCGTGGCTTTCTTTTTAGTGTTCGGCATCTTTATTTTTTGTTTGGATTGGGTTTTTTTTTAAAGCTTGAAAGCTTACAATTCTTCAGTCATTTACGTTAAATTGTAATTATGTTAGTATATCAGTAAATAACACCAACACAACACTGCCATCAAATGGAAAGCCTTCTTCCAAAATAGAGTTTTAGACACTCAGTACATACGAAAAAATACATAGATAAATATAGGTCAGTTTGTGATGGCCAGATGTTTAGTGTAGTCAAAACACCAGGTCATATGGAAAGCTTTTTATCTGGGGAACAGATAGCAGCTGGATGCTCCTTGGGAAAAAGGCATTGTGATGCTCTGGACTTTCTTCTCCTGGGAATCCTTTGGTTCTCCTTTTAACTTGTAATAGTTACCTTAACAGCAGGATATGTGTCCTGTCACATGTAAAAATTGCTCAGCAATACTCTGAGGAACCCAACTCAAATTCAAAATCTTGATACTGTTGTCAAATTCTCTAGATTTCATTCCAGCGTTTTTGTTTAAACTTATCATGTTGCTAATGTCTTTGTGCCTGATGCCACAGAACCTCCTCAGAAGTCTCGTTGAGTCCATTGCACAGTGCTTTAGAGTTGTTTTGGGATCCTGCAGGGGGATCTACACAATGTCTGACCATCTTGTCTCAGAATGATGCTGAAAAACTACTTTATGCATTTGTTATTTCTTGGGTGGACTGTTCTAATTCATTATTATCAGGATGACCTGGAAGCTCCCTGAAAAGCTTGCAGTTGTTCCAAAATGCAGCAGTGAGACTACAAATGGGGACTAGAAAGAGGGATCACATTTCCCCTACATTAGTTTTGCTTCACTGGCTCCCTGTTAAATCCAGAATTGAATTTAAAATCCTTCTACTCACACACAAAGTCTTAAATAGTCAGGCCCCATCCTATCTTAAAAACCTAAATGTACCATATTATCCCAATGGAGCATTTTGCTCTCAGAGTGCATGCTTACTTGTCGTTCCTAGAGTCTCCAAAAGCCGAATGGGAGGCAGAACCTTCAACTATCAGCCCCCTCTCCTGTGGAACCAGCTCCCAGTTTGTATTTGGGAGACAGGCATCCCCTCTACTTTTAAGGTTAGGCTTAAAACTGTCCTTTTTGACAAAGCTTATAGTTTGGGCTTGATCAGGTGACCCTGAACCATCCCTTAGTTATACTGTGATAGATTTAGGCTGCTGGGAGACTTCCCATGATGCACTGAACATTTAATCTCGATCCACCTCTTTTCAGTCCCCATGCATTTATATGCCATTATTGCATGTCATAAAATTTTATCTTCACTCCCATAGTTTTTGTTTCGTCTTATCTCTCTGTGCTTACTTCTCCCTCCCATCAGGCCCTAACTGGTTGAGGCAGATGACTGTCCCTCCCTGAGGCTGGTACTGCTGGAGGTCGCCTCCTGTTATAAGGGAGTTCTTCCTTTCCACCGTTGCCAAGTGCTTTCTGAGAGGGAATCTGCTAAGTGTTCTTCTGTTTCTGGGTCTTTACCTTGCATTATAAACCACCTTGAGGTGACTTTTGTTGTGAATTGACACCATATAAATAAAATTGAATTGAACAGATAGATTCAGCGTTGTGCCTGGTTGGTCTACGTACATTTAAATACAGTACAGTTATTAATAGAGCAGTCTAAGACTGCATATCGCTGCCAAAGCTGAATATCCCTGAATATCTCACAATGCTGAAGAATCCTTAAAAAAAAAGAATCCTGGACTCAGATCTGGATTGATACCAAATGTTATTCACTTCTAAGTTGGGCCAAGTTCCACGACTGGTAAATTTTTTGTGCCAATCTGATTGTAACTTTTTGCATAATCCTGCTAAGAAACAAATGAACAAACAGACTGAACCAAAAACAACCTCCTTGGCAGTGGTAAAAAGCAGAGCTTTGCTTGATGATTCTGAAGAAATCACTCAACAATTCTGCCATATTCTGCCAAGTTCTCTTCTGACATCCCTATAATGTAGCTTTTGGTATATCTCTTCCTATAAATCTGTGAAGTGCAGGCATGATCAGTGGGTAAGTACGTGATAAAAAGACGAAGCCTAAAAAAGTTAGGACTGCTCCCTTCTATTCACCCCAAGGGCTCACCGTTTAAGATATTTATAAAACATCTGCAGATCTTGGGTGTGTACCAAAGCTAATATTGATAACGATGGCCAGAAATATTACTACATGATCCTGTCTACAAGTTTCAAGATAAATTAATTAAGCTATATTATATAAATAATTAGGATTTACTCAAACTGTTTTTTTTTTTAAAGTAGAAAACCTGAATCATAACACTTTACAACCACAGACAACACTGAGAGAAGTATCAGCTTCCTCCCTCACCTACACATGACCACTACACTCCTCACCTCACTATTGTGCACTGCAGTGTATAATAAACCTTGTTTGAAGTACATTAACCTGGTTCACAACAATGGTAATGTGCACCCTGAGGGGGATACAGGCGTTATTGACTTCCTGGTCCTGGAATGTTTTTCTCCTCACTGTTAACTGAATTCACTTTAAGTTTGCAGGCACGTGTGTGTGAAGTGGATTTATGAAGGACATATCCCAGTCTTTAAATGTATGAGTAAGGCTTGGCTGTTGATTGCAGTTAGGACTGGAGTACATTTTGATCTTAGATGAGATGTTAGATAGCTACATTCCTCCAGCTTGAAAAACAGTTCTGGAGTTTCTGGAATAACTTGAGGTCAAAATGAATATCATTTTTTAAAAAGAAAACTTAATTTTCTTGTCAGTGTTCCAAAGAGCAGTCAATTTTAGAGCAATGTCTTGATCAAAAGTAATTTCAGTGATTGAGATGAAAGAAAAACAGGGTAGATTTTTTTTTTATGAGCTAATCAACTGAGGATTCGTGTGGTATTCACAGTGGCACCATTTTACACAAATCTCACAGCATGAGTTATGTAAAATCAATGATGCTGCATCGATTAAGCTTTCTTGTCTTTACAAATCAATTTAAATTGTCCAAGAGGGAGTAGGGTTATGAGCTGAAGCTCCTTCTGCACAGGAGCTGTCCCAACCAGATGTCGCAGCTGTGGTTGGATGACTCAGAAAAATAAAAACAGAGAAAATCTGTGAGCAGTAAGCAAACATGCAGTACAGTACAGGTGTATTTAGAAAGAAACAAATAGTTTGTCTGACCATTGTGACATATATACGTAAACATGACTGCTACTGTCTGATTTGTCCTGCAACCTGAAAATGGAAAATAGGTGCATCAATTTCTGAAACATATGCAAACATGAATGGAAATACACAAGGTAAAAACAGAGTTTGTACAATTCTAATTAGCTTTAAAGCCAATGCTATGACCACCTTTGTTTTTTAACACTCTCCTGGGCAAGCTTTCTTGTCATTTCTTGAAGAAGTCTCCAGGAATACATAGTTCCCACATGACGTCACAACATACGAGCGGCTACCATCGCTATAGGCAAGCTGCAGGCAGCTGTGCATTCAGGACACTTGAGGAAATGTTGCCAACCCAACCATTAACAAACTGATTGTACGTCTCCAGTGACTTGTAGGCCTGGAATTGCTCACTGGTATAAAAGCTGTGTGCCAACACAAGATTATGGTACATGTCTTAGACCCCCATTTGACCCCCATTCCACTGGAGCCATAATAGCGCTGATTATGGCGATTCATGCTGATTTAGCATTCCCGATCAAAACGGTGTGGAATGGCTGAAAATTGGGTTCCTGAAGATCTATTGCCGTTATATTCCCATCAAAAGGCAAAACTTTGTGACCCTGGCGTGTTGCGTTCAGGATTCACTCATGATGTATTTTCTTTTGATGTTGATATCGTTTGGCATCATTACCCCAATTGTGCCGTTTTGACCCGCTGTTTTCAGCAATACCGGGACTATGCCGGGAATGCAACGGGAATTGCGTGTGATAAACGGCAGTGCAACGTCAGTTCACCGCCAATGAAACGTTTTTCATCATCATAGTATTGAAGTGGTGGCAATGCTGAAACTTCATTGTTCAGCTTTTCCTTTGCTAACGAGTATGGATCCACACCTATTACGCTGATTTTTCTCATCGTATCTCTTTCTATCCTCCATACTTAATGATTCTACATAGTCTTTCTCATTTTGCCTTTCCATGATTTTGATCACAAGTCGAATCTGACATTAAAACAGTTTAAAATTCGTGGGGGAGATAAACAGAAGTGTGTGTAAACAAGTACAGCTTGCCAACAAAGATGGCGTCGCTAAGGAGGTCACGAGACCAAAAAACTTGTCTGTGGGAACTATGTATAGTTCTCCAGGCTTCTTGAAGGACATTCCAATGCTCTTCTTTGTATGTTGGCTGACTTTTTTTCTCCATTCGCTGCCAAGATGATCCCGCCTTCTTCAATAATGTTGAGGTCTGGCCTCTGGGGATGCTAATGCATAAATGATAGTGTTCCTTTGTGTGTGTGTGTGCGTGTGTGTGTGTGTGAGTGTGTGTTTGTGTATGTGTGTGTTTAATCCAGGTAGTCTTTTACTGCACTGGCAGTGTGTTCTGAAAAATGAAGCTGTTGCTGGTGGATCAAAACCTGGTGGTATTTTCCTGTGTTCATTTGACAAAATATCCAACACCACTTGCTGAAATGCAAATTACAGAGCCTCCGCAAATGGCTGTAGATGCTCACTTTTATACCTGCGGCCATTTATTTTCAGTCTAGTTCTTGTACAATTCGGCATGTCTCAGCCTTTTTCTTTTGTTTCCCTTCCTTAACCCTAGTACTGCCGGACCTCAATATATTGATGTCCCAGATAAGTTTTGTCTACTGCCAGTCGTCTATATATTGATCACTTCACTTGATCACTGTTTTCATTCACTGCCAGTTGTCTAGCTGGTTGTATAGTTCGCAGGACTAGGGTTAAGAATGGCTTCTTGTCAGCCACCCTTCCACTGAAAACATTTTTAGATTTTTGCTGTTTCTTATTTACATTTTATTTTACTTATTTACTTTGCCACTTCTTCTTTTGTCCTCAACTTGTCCAGCTTCCTCAAATTTTTTTAAGGACGATAGCTTGGGTAATAGCTCTTTGGGAATCACTGCATTGGTGTGTAACTACTATTTCATGTCTGTTCAACAGTGTTATCTTTGGCGTTTTTCAAAGAGTCAACTAAAAAAATGGGGAAGAATGATGTGTTTTGCCACAGGCTGCTAGTAACAGAGTGCCTAAAAATATAATTTAAAATTGGTTCCTGAAAATGGTACGGTACAAGGACTAGACAGAAAATAATTGAAAAAACAGTCAATGTCCAAAGAAACAAATTTGAAAGACCTTCAGAAAGCCTGGAAAACTATTGCTTAAGACCACTTTAAAAAATTTACAAGAAAGCCTGGCCTCTTGGATGGAAAATATAAAGAAATGAAGGGTAGTTCAAGACTTTTGCACAATACAGTTAATATTCAATGAAAGCTTTTTCAGTGGCAAAGACAAGCTCAACAAGGTTTATTTTATCTTTCTTTGCATCAAATTTAATAATGTGTTTGAAAAGCAAAAGAGCAGAAGCATCTCTATGAGTGGCATATTACTCCAGGTTGACTGGATGTTTAAGAACAGATGATTTCACTTCTGACAAATTTTTTCACTGCTCAGCTTGAAAGTGGGTGGAGCTAAGCCTCAGCTACATATACCCACCAAGTTGCATGAACAGTAAGAAAGTGTGACATCACAGGTTCAACAGGTTTGTCAGTCAGTTAGTTACAGGCTTTGCAGTTAGGCCCACTAGATGAAAACACCTGCATTAGTTATGCCATAGGAAAAATTCGAGGGTTCAAACTAAAACAAATAAATCAAAAAGAAATATAAAAAGGAAGAGAGTGACATGAAAAAATGGATTCTCAATCAGGATGTCAAACCTGCAAGAGACCCACAGAACACTACTTTTCGTGCAGTGCCTCTACACACCTGCTATCCCGATAATGGATGCTTGGAGCAGATAGTCTCTTTTTTAAAGAGTTTTGGACATGAGAAGGAACTGTTTAGAGGGTGACGCGGTGGTGCTGTGATTAGCACTATTGCCTCACAGCAAGAGGTCCTGGGTTTAAATTTACTGGCTGGCTTGGCTTCTCTTTGTGTACTCTGGCCTCCACCCACCAACATGCATGAGGTTAGGTCAATTCTAAATTGCTTTAAGTGTGAACGTGACTATGACTGGTTGTCTAGCTCTCTGTGTTGGCACTGCAAAAGACTGGCAACCTGGCCAGGGTGTACCCACCTCCTGCTCCATGGCAGCTGGGATATGCTCCAGCCGTCCCTGACCCTGAATCGGATAAACAGAAGAAAATGGATGGATGGATGAATTTAATGGATGAATAGTTAGAAGTGTGACTTGTAGTTTAAGTGCTTTAAGTAGTAAAAAGTGCAATATAAATACAAATATTTATGATGATGCTGATGTGGAACTGCTGAATGGATTTATAAGAGACTCCCAGCAAATCAACACTTAAGGGTTAAGTATATGATATGCTCTTTATCAACAAGTTTACAGTAAGTTCACATTTAATTTATTTCATCTATCTCTGAATAATACAATAGTGTCCTGTAGTGTAGTGGTTTACACATTCACCTTACAAGTTAAAGGTCACTGGTTCAATTCCAGGGCATCAGGTGTAAAACTTCTGCCAAATTACTGATGTGGATTAATCAGCTATGGTGACCTCTCGGGAAAATACAAGGGAGCAGCTCAGCTGGAGATGCGTATTAAGGGTTTATTTGAATTTGTAGTTAAAAAGGAACTCTTGAAACTGCCAAAGCTGAACCTTTCTCACCAAAGTCAACTGGCAACCATGTTTACAAACCCCATTTCCAAAAAAGTTGGGATATTTTTCAAAATACAATAAAAACTAAAATTTGTGACATGTTACTTCACATGAACCTTTGTATAACTGAGAAAAGTACAAAAAGAAGATGTTTAACTGTTTTTCTGACCAACTCAATCTTATTTTGCAAATATACACAATTTTAGAATGTGATGACTGCAACACACTCAACAAAAGATAAAGACATTGTTACATCACCTTTCCTTTATAAATAATTGTTTTGCAAGTGAGGATATTAATTGCAGTTTTGCATTTAGAAATTTTGTCCATTCTTTCTTGATATAACACTTCAGCTGCTCAGCAGTCCATGCTCCATTGTCTCATTGTCCTCTTTATGATGTGTCATACATTTTTAACAGGAGATGGATCTGAACTGGCCTGCTGCCAGTTCAGCACACGCACTCTGTGTCTATGAAGCCACACTGCTGTAACCTGTGTAGAATGTGGTCTGGCATCTTGGTAAAATAAGCATACATGGCAACATATGTCTCTCTAAAATCTTAATCTACATCTCAGAGTCAGTGGTAACTTCACATACATACAACTCAGCCATGCCATGGGCAACAATGCACCCCCTATAGTATCACAAAGGCTGGCTTTTGTACCTTTCGCTGATGATCTGGGTGGTCTTTTTCATCTTTGGCATGTTTTATTCCAAAAGCTATCTGAGATGTGGATCCATCTGACCTCAGAGCACAGTTTTTCAGTCTTTCAGTCCATTTGAGATGAGCTCAGCCTCAGAGAACTTGGTGGCATTTCTGCATGGAGTTGATCTTTGGGTTCCTCCTTGCATAATACAGTTTCAGATTGCATTTCTGGGTGCAGTGATGGAATCTGTTTAGTAACAATGGTTTGCAGAAGTTCTCCAGAGCCTAGGTAGCTCTATTTTTTGCAGTACTAGTATGATTTCTTAGGTGGCCCGAGGACTCTAAGATTACACACCCTCCGCAGTGGGTTCAGATCTCACCCTTTACACACTGAGATGTCTCTGAATTCTCAGAATCTTTTCACAATATCATGTATTACAGATGCTGAAAGGCCTAAAATTGCTGTAGTCTTGTACTGAAAAAGTACTTTTTGAACTGACTAACAATTATCTGACAAATTTGGCCACAAAGGGATAAGCCAGGGCCAATCTTTGCTTGCAAAGCCTGAGTCTTTGATGGATGCTTTTATACCTAGTTGTGATATCACTCCTGCCACCCATTAGCCTACTTAATGTGGAGTCTTCCAAACTGGTGTTGTGCATTTTTCTGTCTCATTTTAACTCCATCCCAGCTTCTGGTGAGTGTGTTGCAGCCATCAATTTCTATATATGTGTTTTCAAAACACAATTAAGTTGATCAGTACAACTATTGAAAGTTTTTTTATTGTCCTTTTGTCTGTTAAATAAGGTTCATGTGAATTAACATATCACAGACTGTTGTTTTTTATTGCCTTTTGGAAAATATCCCAGCTTTTCTGGAAATGGGATTTGTAGGAAGGTTATGGCTCTATTAACGCTGGATTTTCACAGTCTAGAGCCGTCCACTGCATGCTCCTACTGTGCAGACACAAACCATAGCCTCTTTAATGTCATCGACATTACATCATGTTACAGTTAAACTATTATTGTCCTCAGCTTTTAGTCATTGTCGTTTTTGCTTTGAATTGTGGATGTCATTTAAATACAAACCAAAGACCAGTGTCTTATTTTCCAGATGCTTGAAAATGATTTCCAAAAATCCTTTTTGGAGTGACATTATTTCTAACAGCTTCTCCAGATATTTCCTTAAATTGAAATACCCTAACTTGCATTGCATTGGTTATTGTTTTTCCCCTTTTTTGATGGATGGCTTTTCACTATTTCTATAATGGGATTCAAGTAACCCTTAAAAACCATGTATTTATCCTTTTTACTTCCACTTACTTTATTAAAAAATCTCCTGCTATGCTGTAAATATGTCATTATGTTCTGAAAAGCATTAAAGATTCATGAACCTTACAGAAAAAAGGAGTACATATGTGGAAAACTATGAAGTGTAACCCGGCTGCACCATTGTGGAAAGTAAACTTTTGAATTAATTCGCACTTTTAGAGCAAACACATGCGGAGACAGGCTTCTGGGCAGGTTAAATCCACAGAACTGTTTATCAAAATAAGCAGCCAGTCCAGAGTGGTCAGCCTATTGATTTCCCTGCCAAATATAATCTGTTTCACCATCATAAATCTGTGTCTGACATCTGCACAAAGCCCCGTTTTAGCCAAACACTGCCAAGTAAGGCTGTTTATTCACTGATGGCCTGATAGTCTCCATGACAACGCTGACTACAATTAGACAACTGTAATCCCGCCTTCAAACATGCACACAGTTAATTATTTCAGCACAAAGTGAGAGGCGAAATGCGTAGAGGGGAGATAGAGAGGCAACTGTGGAATCCTGGCCGGCTGCTGTCACTCTGCCTCATGCAGTGTGTGTGTGTGTGTGTGTGCACACAACACAGTCAGTCGTTAATGAGGACTGAACCAAAACTAAATAATAGGAAATGAAGGATGAGAACGAGAAACAAAAACAAAAGTGTACAGAGAAGTCTTTGTTTTCAGTATATGTCAACTGAATACACAAAATACCAGAGTGTCAGTTCACACAAATCATACACACAAGAAAACACTATTAATCAACTACCTCTATCAGCCATGCAGAAAGTTTTGGTTTCATGTGTTCTGCTTTCACCACAAACAAAAGGAATGGAATTTCAGTTGTTGTGCTCGATGAAAAAAAAAATTCAACAGCAGGAATATTTTTCAGGGGGAAAAACAGTACCCATTTATGTAGATAACACACAAAACTCTATTTGGGATTTCTAGGAGAGAACTGATTTAACTTTTTAAACTGCAGTTTCAGGCTTATATACAAGGAAAATGTTGCACTATAGCAGTCTTAATTATTATTAGTATAACATCATTAATGCCCCAATGAACAATGTCATTTTGCCCTCCCATTATGCATGTACATGATGCATGTTTGCATGTATATTCATGGTAGGAAGAGTGTCAGGCCAGTTTTGGCGTAACAGTCCCCCTGTATTGTAAAACCATATAAGTGCATATTCACCCAAATATAACTGTTCTACATATTATTAAGAAAATCACAAATGCAGAGTTTTGATTCTTTTAGTTTAATAGAATTCAAAGAGTTTTAAAGGACTGAATATCTCAGCATTGGAGGGGAGGCAAATTTGGCAGGGGTTCTGAAGTGCACTCTTGCTATTCTCAAATGCATTGTACTGGGCCACACCTCTCTGAATCTCACTGAATTCAGGTGTTTCATTCAGACCCATTGCCACAGGTGTATAACATATAGCACCTTGCCATGCAATCTGTATTTCTAAACATTTGCGAGCTAATGGGTTGTTCTAAAGAGCTCATTGAATCCCATCATGGTACTGTAATAGGATACCACAAGTCAGTTCTCAAAATTTCTTCCCACCTAGATATTGCATGATTAACTGTAAGTGGTGTTATTGCAAAGTGGAAGCATTTAGGAACCACGGCAACTAAACCACGAAGTGGCATACCATGCAAATATACATGGTATGGTATATACAGTGCAAGGCCATTGAGTGCTGAGACACAAAATCATAAAAGTTGCAAACACTCTGCTGACTCGATAGCTGCAGAGTTCCAAACCACCTTTGGCATTAATGTCAACACGAAAAAATATTTGCCAGAAGCTTTGTGGCATGTGTTTCCATGGCAGAGTAGCTGCATGCAAGCCATACATCTTCGAGCATAATCCCAAGTGTCGGATGGAGTGGTGTAAAGCACATCGTCACTGGATTCTGGAGCAGAGGAAACATGTTCTGTGGAACAATGAATCATGCTTCTCTACCTGGCAGTCTGATGGATGAATGTGGGTTTGGTGAATGCCAGGACAACGTTACCTGCCTGACTACATTCTGCCAACTGTAACATAGTGGGTTTTGTGGTTGTGGAAATGAGTTTTGTTAGTTTCTAAGGTGTTTAGGTTTCCTTTTCCTCCATCAGGTATCTAGGTTCTTGTTTTATGTACTTTTGGGTTTTGGTTCTGTTATGCCAGCTTCCCTTGTGTTTTCTGTTCATGTTTTCTTTGAGTCCCTGTATTTCAGTTCTTTGTGGAGTTTCTGTATGTTCCAGTTTTGCATATGGTTTCTGAGCTTCTTAGTTTTCAGGCTCTATTGTATTCTCAGTTTATGTTTGAGCCCCAGTTCCTACACCGCCTGTGTTTAGTTTGTCATTAGTTCCCTCTGTGTCAACCTGCTCTGTTCTTTGTCTTCTGTCAAGTTCAGTCTTGTGTTTGTGTTCCTAGTATGTTCTAACTTCCTGTTGCCAGTTGTGTCTTATGTGTTGTGTTTAGTATTGCTTCCTGCCCATGACTGTTGTCACCAGTGCTCCTTTCCCACCTGTTGCCACTTCCCCATTAGTCTTTGTCTGGTTCTACCCTGCCTCTCCTTACCTCTGTGTCATGCTGTATGTTTCAGACTGGCATAGACTTGTTCATGCCTTGTTTTGGATTTAATGGACTATGCTTATCTTTATGGACTTTATTAGCTTATTCAAGCTCGATTTTTGTTTCTTCACCTTGCTTCCTAGAGTCCTGCATTTTGGGTCCTCACTTTTGAACATTGGTGGAGGAGGGTTAATGCTGTGGTGTTGTTTTGTGGGGGGTTGGCTTGGGTCCCTTAGGTCCAGTGAATGGAAATCTTAATGTTTCAGCTTATAAGACATTTTGGAAAAATCTATGCATCTAACTTTGTGGGAACAATTGGCAGAAGGCTTTTTTCCACACCAGTATGTGTGTCAGACCCTGTTGTCCAGCAGCAGTGTCTGACCTCACAAATGCTCTTTTGGATGAATGGGCAAAAATTTCCACACACACTCCAAAATCTTGTAGAAAGCCTTCCCAGGAGCTTGGAAGCTGTTATGGCAGCAAAAGGGGCATCAACTCCATATTAATACTTGTAGCTTTATAAAAACTTGTGTCGGTGGCCCAATACTTTCATCTGTATAGTGTAAGCAACTTGAAAATGCACTAACACAGAAAATAAACTTGATTTTATTTTTTTTTTCTTTTACCATGGTTTTACCATTGTAATGCACTGCTCTTTTTTTTATACTTTTCATGTTTGTTTAATGTAAAAGTTCGACTGAAACCATAATCCAGCAATGTACTGAAAACAAGTCCCTATATTGTGACCAAGGTTTTGGCAAATATTATGTGTGTGGTTTTCATTTAACTATTTACAAGTATACTTGGGTGGGCAGCGGGGCTGTTTGCTCTCCTTCTCATTTCCTCCCCTCATTCTGTCATCTCCTGTGGCCTCTCTGCTTCACTCCTCTGGTCCTTCATTTTCCTCTCTTCACTAGTAATCCCCGCTCCCCTTTCCTTTTGATGTTAGCTAGTGATGGTTGATAAGCATCACTAGCCAGCCTGTTGTCACTTGAAAAGTGTTTGTTTTTGCTCCATGCAATTACTGACACTTATCAGCAAAATATTTAGTTTCCACCAAGATTTTTTTCCATTTAATTTTAACCTTGGAATACTGTTTTGAAGCATCCAGTTTGCTTTTTTGGGCCATGTTTTTAATTCATCTTTGAACACCAGATGTGACCACAGTGATATCATTGTTGGTGTGAAAGTTATTGTGATATGATGCTTGGATCAGCATGGTAGACCATATGGTGATGTTGTACTGTGTTTTTTATGCAAACATTATAGCAGTTATTTATTTATGGAGCTGGAAGCAATTTTCTTGAAATTGCCCCTATCCCACAATGGTAAAAAAATAAAAAGTTCTGGATCTGGATTGTGATCCGAATCACCTCCAAAATTTAATGGTTTGCTACTTGTACCACACCCCACCCTTTAGAAAAATGAATTAAAATCCTTTCATAGCTTTTTGGTTTATGTTGCACACAGACAAACAACCAAGTCAACACCTGCCAAAAATAACCACCTTGGCAGAGGTGAGCATGACAGTTTGCCAAATGCAGTTCTTTTTCTTTAAAAAATGTTTCATCAGTGTATTTGTTGGGGAATTTCAGCATAACTAAATGTTAATAGTCAAATAATACACAATATATTGTAATTACAGCCCTAACTGCCCATATACACTGTCTCAGCCACAAAGTATCCAAAAGTGTAGAAGCCTGGAAAGCCCTGAACTGTTTCTTTTCATGTACCCAATATGCACAGGATTTAATCCTTCCATAAATGTCTAACTTTTCAAGCTCCATAACTCCTGCCGTGGTACACAATGGAATCATTTTGAAAGCTCCTCCACAGAAGCCACAGAACACATCAAACAACTAAGAGGTTCAGCAGTAGTTTTCCTTATGCCTAGAAGCCTAAAGTGATCTTCACTTGTACAAAGTGCTGGAGTTCATGTTTTAAGGATCCAAAAACTCTAGTACACTTCTGCTAATTTACCATATACCAACCAACCCATTCCATCCTGGATGTCACAGGACAGGAGGTGTTTTTCTATTCTGAAAATTCATTGTACGTTAAGCCAGAATAGACTCAAGTAGGTTAAGTTAACAGCAAGGTTTGAAATGGTGAAGAATTAACTGTAATCATTTTGGTCTATCCTCCCAGAGAGGCTGTGTTTTCTCAGTTGTTAACTGTACATGCGCTCCTGTTTTTTCCACAGGATACAGCACCACATGCTTTCTTTCCTCCCCAGCTTACTTCAAATGTTGACTCAGACAGCGCCCCATATTCCCAGGAAGCCCTCAACAAGCACCATTTGCTCCTGCTCATACCATGTTAACAGAAAAAACTCATTTGCCATGTATTGTTAAAATTTTTATTAATAGCAATTTATGTCACTCAGACAGGGCCTCTGCAGAGAAAGAAAACATTTGGGCCTTGTATGAATCTATCACTCAAGTTGTCAAAAAAATTTGTTCTCATGCAATATAAATAGGCCCTGCGTCTTTGGGTAGAGAGATGGGATCTGTTTCTGTGAGGGCGACGGGCTGGCTGTTTAGAGACTCCCAGTAAAACAGGTCATGCTGTTCACATCATGAAGCCTCAATCACAAACAAATGTTTTATTTAAAGAGCCAAAGTGTTGTTTACTCCAGCCTGCTTACTCTCCTTTCCTTCTCTTCCTCTCCCGCCTGGGTGCGCTCCGTGTGTTCAGCACATTTGAATGCTGGAAGCACACTAAGAGGAAACAAAAACACTCCTGACAGGAAGCTCTGCCCTGTCATGTAAAGGAACAAATAGGTAGGCATGTAGCTAAGTGAACAAATTGCACCAATGCAGTTTAATAAATGAAGCATTCAGGGAGTACAAATGTGTTAACTGTTGCAGAACTCGGAGCTGCTGTAAATAACCTCAGCAGCATATGTTTGCTGAGTGGACAGAAGGATAAACATGAGTAAAGTACACGAGAAGTGTCGGCTTTGGCTGCAGTTCTCACTGACAAATATAAGATGTTAATGTCCTGCTGCACTGTGTGTTGCTGTCAGAATCTGTCAAGTTATCATGCGCCTGGAGAAGAACCTGCCGGGTCACAGTCCTGCCTCTTGTCCTATCGACTGCATCTGTGACCAAAAGCCATTTCTATTGACAAGTCTGCCGAGGAGGTGTCGAGGAACTAGCTTTAATCTATAGATGTGTTTCCATAATTCATCAGCGTAGCTGTCTCTTAAAAGATAATTCTTCACATTCTTCTAAACATGGCAGTTTTTGACAACATATGCTGTAAAAGAAATGCGATGCGACTGGATTTAAATATTTCTTTTTTATTGACAGTGCATGTCATCTGTGGTCCTGTGATATTTTGGCAACTTATGCATGATTAAAGGAATAATTCAACATTCTTGAAAATATGATTTCTTATTTTCTCACTGAGAGTTAAATAATATACCACCCTTATATCTGCTATTTAAATTCAAAGCTTCTTGTACGGGGGCAGGTTGCTTAACCAGAGCCAGAGTCTGTCCTTACTATTAGATTACCGGGCAAGTAGATAAGAAAAGAAAGCAATAATATCAAAAACTTACCACAACATTACTTCATTTTGTATACCTTTTTATGTATGAATTAAACAAATATTACATAATGTGATGATAAGTTAGCATGAGAGGTGCTGATAGTTGAATATTTAAAATTTGGAGACAGGCAAATTATGTGTTTTCTCATCTTTATACTATACTAAAATGACTAACACTAACCTTTAAATGTTATGTTAAGGCAGACGTTCTCAAACTGTGGGGTGGGCTCGGAAGACCGGGTGAAAATATGAAGTGAAACCAACGTGAGTAGATATAAGTTTTTATATTCAAAAATAAACAAGCAAATGTTTGCTAATGCTATTGTGCTGAAGCTCCTTTTTTATTGTTAGCAAATGATAACATTTTGGGGTGTGGGACATGTATCATTGTATGGTGTGGGGCACAGCTATTTTGGGCTTCTCTAGTGGGGAATGCCAAAAGTTTGAGAACCACTTTGTTAAGGCCAGTCTGGGAAAACAAGTCATCACATACTGACACTTGGTAAGAAGTCGTACACATTGGTTGCCTTCTTCTTTCAGCTGCTCGATTTAGGAGTCACCGCAGTGGATCATCTGCCTCCACCTTACCCAATCCCTTGCATCCTTTTCTGCCACACCAACCCTCTGCATGTCAATCCAGATGAATTAAAATAAATAAAGACAAGCTTTTTTAAAAAATAAAAATAAAAAAATCAGACAATAGCAGTCCTTATTGTCCCTTTTCTACAAATTCTGCATATTCATTTCCATCACTTCATAGAGACACTATTTAGGAAAACTGAAGGTAGTTATGAAAAGCTCATAGTGGAGGAGTTTAAGTACTGGGAGCCACAGTGCACGAGAGAGGTGAAGAAGAGAATGCAGGCAGGGTGGAGAGTGTGGAGGTGAGTGTCAGAGTGCTTTACGAAGGATAGCAGTAGAGTGAAAGGGAAGCTATGATTTATGGTTTGGAGATGGTGGCACTGACGCAAAGACAGGAAGAGGAGCTGGTGATAGCAGAGATACTGAGATTTTCTCTGGGAGTGACCAGGATGGACAGGATTAGAAATGAGTACATCAAAAGGGACAGAGCAAGTTGAGCTGGTTGGAGACAAAGTCAGAGAGGCAAGGCTGAGGTGGATTGGACTCAAGACCACGGAGAAAGTTCATGGATGTAGAGAAGGAGGACATACAGAGGGTTGGTGTGATGGAAGAGAATGCAAGCAGTAGGGTGAGATGGAGGCAGATGATCTGCTGTGTCAACTTGTAAAGGTAGCAGTTGAAAGAAAAAGTAGAAGATTAAATGCTGAAAAAGTAAACATATAAATAAAAATGAAACATTTACTTTTTAATTATGTCACTTTAATTTTTTCATGAATGGATGCAGCCCAGGACTCCTGTGTCAAACTGTACTCTAACACTGATTACTACACTACATAGCAAAACATTTCCTGACTCTCTGTCAGAAACATTCTTTGGCCACCAACAGTAAATTGGAGTAAAACCCGGACTTTGCTACGTGTGTGCTTGTGTTCATCTTTACTTTCCTTTAAAAACACCAAACCTTTCCATCTTCAGCAAATGGCATGCTACTCAGAAGCACATTAGAAGCGAGCATTTCATTAGTGTGGCTGTTGTTGTTTTTCACACTGGAAGGCTGCTGTTTTGCATATGATGAGATGATTGTGCGTGAGGGAACGAGTGGTGCTTAATGTGGTGGACAGTGATCAGTGGCGGCCCCCTCCCCTACCTCCCCACACACACCCCCCTCTCAGGACCGCAGGCCATCTCATTTAACAACCCTCCTCCCATTTGTGGACAGAGCACTGCAGATCTACAGTGGCTCAATGCGTCCCGCCTGCAGCGCCCACCCAATACACTCATGCTACAGAGGAGTACTTCTGACAGGTTAAAGCAGCTAAAAAATATATTTTTTTGTTTATTTGTTTATTTATTTGAATCCCAGTCATCTTCCGCCACAGCGGTTGATGGTCTTCCTGGGATTGTTCTCATGAATAATTCATCAGATGCTGAAACATTAAAAAATTAAGTATGACAAGTAATAAGCCACAAAGGCTCATACTCCAGTGCAAGCAGCAAAATGACTGAGGGAAGACAGGAAGCCTTCAGCTCGTCACCAGCATGTAAAAGTCTGACAACAGTGAGTGACCAGGACAAATACAAGTATACACTCTATCCTTGGGCTCTTAATGTGTGTTTGTTTCCCCTTTTCTTTAACCTCCCCACTGCCACCCTGCCCCCACTCTAACAGAGAAAATATGTGTTCATAGCTGCAGGCCAGCAAGATGGAGTGAAAGTGAAAGAAGGGGCGGGTGGGTGAAAACCCAGGCAGGGGTGCCATTCTGCTGGCCAGAGTCCGGCTCTTCACATGTCCTCCTCCAGCACTCACAGCAGCACCACACAGTGAGACAAAAGGTGAAGGGTAGGCAGGTCAACACACACACACACACACACACACACACACACACACACACACACACACACACACACACACACACA
>VUQH01033527.1:0-10532 GCA_015106775.1 Etroplus canarensis | reverse complement strand
TGGGAGTGATTCCTCTAGAGGCTTTGAGGAGAGCTTCTCTCAGGGCACAAAACATCAACATTATTATTGTTTGACTTCCTTTCCCCCCATTTTCCATTATTTCAAAGGAGTTGTATTTATATGATGGATCTACAGTATTGACTGAATAATTTCTATACAGTGTGAATATGCAAATATCCGCTCAAACGTTAGAAAATACATATCCTACGTGCAATTATGTAAATTGTCTTTGGTTATTCATTCAGTTATTCACCCTTGTATTCACTCATGCATTCATTTGCCATATTAGGGGCTGGCAGTGATGCCCTGAAAGCGGCAGGCTCTCTCCGCAGGCTCTGTGGACAGACAATGGGCAGGGAGAAAATCCCCCTCTCCAGAGTTGTGCTGCAAGTTGACCCGCTCACAGCACACAACACCATATGGAGAGCGATTGCTTTGAAGAGGCCTGCGTGGCCCTGTGCACCGGTACACAACAAGGAGCGCATACACGTTCCTGTGCACAAGCACGCACCCTTGACCTCACGTACCATCGCGCTTTCTTGATCGCGTACACTGAAACGCTGTCCTCCGCTACAAATACAGTTTAAGTTTCAGATCTTTTCAGGAAAGAAACAACACCAAAAATCAAAACTGTCATCAAATCTCTGCTGTTTAGTAAGGAGAAAAAATAGCTTCTGACAAGCAATAGTGAACATAAAGAAAGTGCTCTTAATGAGAAGCATTGATGCAGTGCAAGATGGGGGAAAGACATGCAACTCTTTCACAGTAGATCAAAACAAAGTTCAGTAGGTGAACAGTTCTTTTTCTGCACAAGTAATGAGTAAACTCAAATGTGCTTTCTGGGTACACATGGGTGGGTCATTTCAAGGATTGATTTGCACGAGGACTGACGTGAAAAATGCACATATAATGTTCACAGCACATGGTTCTGATCAGACTTTTGACCTCCAAGTAACCTGCAATCACTAATATGGCGCTTGCTTCCATATGGAGAGTGAGTGTGGTATTAAAGGTGACATGCAAATAAAGAAAGAAAGCTTAGAAAAATAAAGTACTGAACTGTTCTGTGTCATAACTGGCCAGTCACACTGAGGTATTTCCATTCTTGAATAGCTTCACTGTATAATGTAATGCCCGCTCTGGTGCTGATATTGCAGGTGTGTCTGAGTGTGTGTGCCTTAAGAAGGATATTTTGCTCTTTCTTCCACCTCTATCCTTTTCTCCTGTATCCACTTCCATTCATTAATACTACTGTATTACAACCATATGTAAGCGTCTTACCTAATATTCGACAAAGCCTGTGCTTACCAACTCCACAACCATGAAAGAAAGCAAAGGCCACAAAGTGATGCTGTAATGTAGTGCTACACAACATATGCTGAGGCGATAGTCTAGCATAAAGCATTGCTGGAGGGTGAGAGCACGTCCCGTTGCGATACCCAGTGTGACTTAGAGATATGTTGAGCGGAGGAACAAAGAGCAGGAAGGAAATGCAAAAGGCACACAGAGCAAAGAAAAACATTTTCAAACACGACAGCAAAACACAGCCTCCACCAGTTGTGTGTGTATTCACAGGAGCTGATGAGTTCAGCTTCTTACTGGTCACTGGCTTCATCACTGGGTGCAGCATGTCCTATTCCGAAAAATATAAAGGTCTAAAAAAATAAGTCAAGATTATACTCAAAAGATTTTAGTGTGGGGACACAAGTCCCTCTCACCATGGAGGGTTGTGTCAGGAAGGGCATCTGGTGTAAAACCTCTGACAAATTAACAGTGTGGATTAATCCGCTGTGGTTTCCCCTTGGGGAGAATACAGAGGAGCAGCCGAAGGTACAAAGAAATAAATGACAACATTTGTGTCAAGTTTCTTTACACATAAGCCAACATATTAGCTTGTTAGGATCTTTTAAAGATCAAACTATGTAAAATTAGAATTACCAACATGCCAGATCCCCCAGAACTGCCCCTAGATTTGAATTCATGTCGACCCTGTCCTGGACAAATAGCAGCAATGACAAAGAAGCCATTTTTTGAATAAGGTAAGCTATTAATCTTCATCCAATATCTCTAATTATATGCAAATTGACAAAACTGACAAAATACAAATCCTGTTTTCAAAAAAGTAGGGATATTTTGCAAAAAATATATAAATCTGTGTTAATTCATGTGAACTTTAATTTAACTGGACAAAACTACAAAAAATTAAGTAGTTTTATCAACTTACTTAACCAAGATCCGATTTTTTTAAATTGGATTCAGGCCACTTCCATATGTGGTCCTAAATTTAATACATATCTAATGTGTTTCAAAGTGTCCTCAGTCTAAATAATCACGTCACATTTCATCCAACGTTTCCATCATTAAAGTGAGACAGATGTCATAATTCTGTGCGAGATGCAGTGAGATCAAATGTCAACTATGCACAACACAAGCATGACAGACAGCGTTGATGGAGCTAGTCGCTCGAAAGAAAGTGAAGTTTTACTCACATACTGATATGTGTAGCAGCCATATTACTTCGGGTAAGCACAGCGTGCTGCGTGTGATGCCACGCTTTCTTCTGCACATGCAGGTCACTGAAGGGCCAGAGACTGTTCACGCTGGAGTCTGATGGCGGTCGCATTTAAATAATAATGTGAAAAACCAAGCAAACACTTCAGATCTCAGCAAAAAATTGCAATCACCTGCAATGGGAATGAAGTCAAACACACACTCTGTGCTGTAGTCTGTGCTGAGGGTAGGCTAGCATTGTCCTGCTGATATAAGCATGGACGTCTTGGGAGAAAACACTGCCTTGATGGCAGCATGTTTCTCTAAATCCTAACATATGCATCAGCGTCAATGGCACCTTCACATACATGCTACTAAGCTGTGCACCTCCATATCATCACAGATTCTGTCCGATAATAATCATTTTCATTTTTCAAAGTCTGTTTTTTCCAGAAATGGAAATGTGGACTCACCAGATCTCAGTCATTCTACAGTCTTTTGGTACGTCTGAGATGAGCTCAGGCCCAGAGAACTCGGCTGTGTTTCTGCATAGAGTCGACATATGCCTTCCTCCTCGAGTAATACTGTGTGAAGGAGCATTTCAAAATGCAGTGGCAGTGTGTGTTAAGTGACAGTGGTTTGCTGAAGTACTCGCGAGCCCAGGTAGCGATCAGAGCCTTCGTTGACTGCTACTTTTATACCCAATAATGATACTTCACCTACTCCCAGTCAGTCTGCTTCATGTGGAGTCCTCCAAACTGGTATTACTTGAATATTCTGTGCACTTTTCAGTCATATTTTAAGTCTGTCGCAACTTTTGACTGTGTTCCAGCCATCAAGATCTAAATTATTTCAAAAATACAACTTTGTCAGAAAAGCTACGGAAAATCTTTTTATTGTACTTTTGTCCTTTACACGAAGAGTCACATGAATTACCATATCACAGATCTTAGTTTTTATTGCATTTTGGAAAATATCCCAACTTTTCTGGAGATAGTGTTTGTAAGTATTTAAGCTTAAGTTTTAAGGATTTATTAGTTTTACAAATGATTTAGATTATTAGAGCTCATAAAGACAGGTATATTTTAGAATAAACATAGTGTCCAATCAAAATGTGACTAACACGTGAATAATTAAAAATAGTAAGAGGGGAACACTTAGGAAAAATTAAAAAATAAATTTTGGATAATGTGATATTAGTTACACTAAAAAGAAGAGAAGAAGGTATGAAAACAAAAAGAGATTGAAGAAGTGGCCTTAATGTTAAAATTCACAAGTTGTAGCCAACTGTGTGGTGGACTACTTTGTAAATGCATTTCAAACATATGTTCAAGCACATTTATCTACCCATTTTCTTCTACTTATTCCAAGTTAGGTTGTTTAAGCAGCTCCTAAAGGCAAAGTGAGGGAAATTTAGAGCAGGTTTAACCAGCTAACCCCCCTCGAGCTCTTCAGTTTAAAGCATATTCTCTCACAACTTATCGACATGTTCATATTGTCCATATCCAAATGTCTGTCAGGTGATTTATCAACAGACTACTTGGATGTATGAAGTGTCAACAGTAGCATCACTTTTCAGTTTTGGATTTTGCAAAACACACACAGCATGATGGAGTGCTTTTAGATATCCAAGTCTCACCTGTTTGAATGATAATCAAATTGATTTATCATCTGTTTTCCAGTTCTCCACTTCATGTGTTCATAAGCCACTGCAGAGGAGTTTATGTGCTGAGTTAATATAAGCACAAACATGCCTTTCATTTGAACCTTGTAAATGCAGACACTTTCAAATCCATCTTTTGTAGGAAGTGCATTTTTCTCCCACAGTAAGTGCCAAGTTGTCCCCATGAGCCACATGCGGGGCCTGAAACGCTCCGTGCTCCGTGTTTGGGTAAACTGCGTAACAAATTGGAGAAAAAAGGCTGAGGCTGGAGAGACAGAATAAACTCCCTCTTGGACAATACCATGCTGTATTATTAATAGAACAGCATAGGTCCTGGCGTTGTAACCTGCTAAGAAGGGGGAGCATGCTCATCGATGATATCAAGGTGACTGAACACACAGAGAGCAGCGGGCCAGCTGCTGTTCAGGCTGCACTGTGGGGCTCACGCTCTGGACTAGGTGCCCGGCTTCATAATTGGGAATTATTAAACAAGGCTCTAGCAGCGAGGTGATCATGAAATTGTATTTTCAGTCTTGAGGGATGAAAGCAAGAACTGAAATGTTAGCATTTGTTAGGAAGAGAGGAAAAAAAAAATTGAAGAGTCTTGTCCTAAACCTCCCATGATTCAATTTCATTTAAGAAACAAAGGAAATGCATTTGGACAAGCAGGGAGATGGATGATACAGACTGCTGTTGTAAATTGTAATCTGGATAAATATTTCAGCAGCAACTGGACCAACATGATGAAATGCGTGTTGAGATGTTGTCCATTTTTCTACTAGTGAAACAAGCCAGCTAAGACAAACTAAGAGTCAAATGTGAGAAAGACATAAAATATGCAATAATAAATAATTCTGTCAGTAACTGTGATGTTGACTAGACCTTTTGTGCACCCTAATTTTTTTCAGCTATGCTCATTTATTTGTGAGCTGAGCTTACTTTTTTATTGATTATATTTATTATTTTGCAAATACTTAGTTGCAGAATAAACCTGATTTTAAACATCAAATAGCTAAAAATAAAAAGCTCAGCTCCTTTTCAAATGAACTCGAATGATTTTATTGTTAATGCAGACCTCAGTCTGATTACCTAAAGAAATGGTTTTAAAGCCAACACAAATTAAAGATGATTATTTATTACAGTAGCAAAGACAAGCGTGTGAGCGAAAACATAAATGGTAAAATGCAAACACAATATCTGGACACTCAAAAAAGTTTTTATCTATTTTGTTTAATTTCCCTGTAGCTAAAATTGCCCTTTAATGTATAATGTATGTCATTTTTTTATTTTAAATGTCTTTTATTGTATTTTTAGATAAATCATTCTCCTTTTTTGTTCATGAGGGGTCAGATGTGGGATAGAAATGATCAGGAGAGGAAAACAAGTGAGCAACATCATAAATTAGGCTTTGTGCTATAGGGTGAGCGTGCTCACAGTTTGACTTTTATTTATTTTATCAGTACATCCAAAAATGATTTGCTGCATCTGCCTGTTGTGAGTGAAATTCAAACATGAACCTGGACAAGATTCATCTGGCCACTAAAACAATGTAAAGAACACAGAGAAGACATAGAAAAAAAAAAAAGCTTATTTCATATGTCATGTGTGCCTTGTATTGCGTTTTTTTCATGCAACATGATAAACAATGCTAAATATGCATTTAAAACTGAGACAGAGGCAAATCGTAGAATGAATCCCATTTCAACACTGGTGAATGGAGAGGATGGGATTTTGGGGAAATTACTAATCACTTGCAAAATGTGCATTGAGTCTAAGCATGTCAGAAGAAGGTAGATTGAAATACAGTACAGTATTTATAGAGTATATACAGTTTATACAGCACAAAACTGACCCTGGCTTCAGTGTTTCAACTTACGTTACATTCTTTAAACTTTATCTTAAATATCTTTGAGAATAAAAGTGGATTCCCCAAATCCTTATTTATATTTCGGGCATTTCTGGCTCAGAAAATGAAGCAGTGTGGAATTTAAGTTCATTTGCTGTAAAGGCAATGAATGTGTGTTACCTGCTCTCTGTATCTTTTATCTCTGGCCATTTGATTTTTTCCTTAGCGTGTACTGATGTGTCAGCAGGGTACTCACTTTTCCTCTATGCAGGAAAGCCCTTATACTGGAAAACTGGTTAATTTATCAGTTTCATAAAACATAATGTAGGGCCACGCTTTAAATACAGGCATCTCATTGTACAGTGGAAACAGAAAAAAAAAAAAAAAACCACAACTGACAACCTTCCCATGTTTAACCAAATATTAACTTAAACTTTCTAAAGGGAGCAAATCAGAAAAGTGTGACAGGCAACACGCGTCTTTGAAATGAGTTCATCTCACTGGAATCATTAGTTTGGAGCTGCGAGCAGAACATTTTCCTCCGTAGCAGCAGTTCCAAATCACAATGCAATAATATTTTCCAGTATAATCTGAAATGATGTTGGGGTGGGGGGAGTGGAAGGTGGCTTGATATCACAAAGGAGCAGTGGATGCAAGTGATTGTCCTATATTGCTTATGCTCTCATGGATTACTTAATTATCAGCCCGTGCCGACGTTCTGCTCTGTTAATGGTAGGCAATATGGCCCTTACCTCACTTAAGGAATAAATTGTATTGCTTCATCTCTCTCCATCTTGTAACGAACACACCCTCCCACACATATAAACATCCCTTCCTTCCTCTCTTCACTGCTCACATAGATCATTTAAGCTGGAATGGAATAGTTACTGAAGCAAATTCCCAATGAGATCCAGCATTTTTCCACAATAACCATTCCTTTAATTGGGCACCTATACCTATTTCCTCGCAACCTGTTTTATTCATCTTTGCGGAAATCAGGGATAAGATCCTCACTGACACATGCTGGGTTTATGATTTTGAATCACGAAGAGTGAAACGTCTCAGGGAAATTGCTATTGCCTCAGTGGGAAGCATTGTTGTGAGCAGAGGTTTAGGAGATTAAAAAATATCAAGTTAATCATGAACTCAGTTAGTCAGAGAGTTGTGAGCTGTGGCATCAAGAGAAAGGCACGTCTTACTGAAAAAGGACAGTGTGGCAGGTGATAATAAAGCAGACTGTCCAGGACCTTTGCGTTTTTTCACAGCTGGGAATATTATTTCATTTTCTTTATTTTCTTCATTAATTGTAGATTTTTGCTGTTGGTTCTCAGAGCATTTGTAACTTTTTTCAGTGTGAAGATGTCTTACTGAAAGCGTCTTTGTTTCCTCTAGATATCTTTTTTGGTCTTACAGTAGGAACTCAATGTAGCACACAGAGCAGTACAAAACTAACATGTACAAATAACATTTTCTTCTTTTATACTAGATGCACACTTGGTGACAGACATTTGTCTATGTACACAGTGAGCAGACATGGAGATACATTAGCATTCATTTGTACCTGATGAATGCAAGCTGAATACCCTCCCTCCTCTTACAAGTAGTACAAGTAGTCCTTTCAGCATCAACACCTGAGGGTAGTGTGCAGCAGGGCCGTTTCCAGGGATTTTAAATGGAATGATGGTGGTGGGGAAGACAAGACAGGAACCAGCTCACTCTAAATCAGAATATTTAATCATTCGTGTAGAAAACACTGGACAGAATTTTCAGGCTGCTGTGTCGTATTGCAGATTTATTGAGTGAAAAGTGTTGCTGCACAAGAGTTTAAACAGAATTTTGTGTTGGATAATTGGCTTGCAAGGTGGAAAACATATTTGGAATTTTTCCTTAAGTAGAAGTTTAATCCTACTTAACTAGCTTAATAGTGCCCGAGTTGTATAACCAGAATATATAAGTCAATAGTCTCATTATGTAGAATGGCACTTGCAGAATAATATGTATGTATATGTATATGTATTACTGGTTGGTGATTTTACTTACTTAGAGTTTGCTGGGTAGCTTGATCTGTAATAATGCAATTTATCTGTTTAATAATAAGTAACTAGAGCTTTAAAATAAATGGTTTGGAGAACAAATATAGACTATCAGCATCCAAAATCTAGCAGAGTAGAAGCAGAAAGTAGCATAAAATAGAAATGTTTAAAGTGCAACAACATTAGACCTGTACTTTAGTAAAGTACTGAAGTAAATGTACTACCTTCCTACTGATCCTGTCAATACTTTCATATATTCATGTTGGCCATTGCAAGCTCTCTAATCCAATGGTATTGGCAGGGGGCACCAGAAGGGCCAAGCATTTGCCAGGGGGCAGGTGCCACCCCATGCCCACCTCTGGACACACCCCTGGTTTGCTGCTAATTCATTAGGGTCAAGGTTTATGTTTTGCTAAAAACTGCTTCCTGTTGTTATCCGACACAATGCTGCAAAAGCTGTGTGACTGAACTAAACAGCAGTCGGACTGAAAGACAAAACAAGAGCCGCAAAATATTCTTTGGACAACATGGGAAAAATGTGTTTGTGAGATGTATAGTACTGAACAAAAGCCGTAGGCCACCCTCATTTCATTATATTTTGTTTTCAAGGGGCCAGACTTTCTTGAATTTTTTAAAGTGGTCTTGAGCAACAGATCTCCAGGCTTTCTAAAGACGTTTCATAGTTTTTCTTTGGATATTGGCAACTTTTTCATTCATTTACAGTCTAGTGGCACTGGCATGGTGTGCACTGTGAGGGAGTTCTTCCTTCCCACAGTTGCCAAGTGCTTGCTCATAAGGGACTGTGTGATTGTTGGGGTTTTATATCTATTACTGTAGGGTCTTTACCTTACACTGTAAAGTGCCTTCAGGTGACTTTTGTTGTGAATTGGCGCTATATAAATGAAATTGAATTCAGCAAAGACCTGGCACAGGACCTGAGAGATGCATCTGGCCCTTCAGTTGAGCCATCTACTGTTTGCTAAAACCTTGTCAGAAATGGCGTCAATGGAAGGGTTGCTGTCAAGAAGTCATTCTTAAAGGGAGACAGAGAGAGAAGGCTGAGGTATGCCAAATTACACACTGGAGAAAAAAATCAGCAGCAACAGGTCTTATGGAGTGATGAATGGACCTCAACATTACTGAAGCAGTGTGGGATCATCTTCACAGCAAATGGGACAAAAGGGAGCCAACATCCAAAGAAGAGCTTTGGAATGTTCTTCAAGAAGCCTGAAGAACTATACCTGATGACTACTGAAAGAAATGACAAGAAAGCTTGGCTAAAAGATTTGAGGCTGTACTGAAGAATAAAATATTGACTTTCAAGCTGGTTAGAACTGTAGACACTGCTTTTACATTATGTATTTCCATTTTATGTTAGTATGGTTCAATAAATTGTTGCACTTAATTCCAATTTTCCTTGCAAAATGTAAAGAAATGAATGGTGGCCTAAGATTTTTGCACAGTACTGTAAATTATTTAACTTTAAAACAATGTTATTACTGATGCATTTTTTGTGTGCAGCATTTTCATGTTGCTGCTGGTGGAACTTCTTCACCTTCTTTCTATGCTTCTGGGTACTTGAATAAATAAGAATGCATCATATTTTGCAAAATTAATGCATACACAGTTGTGTGTAAAATTTTTATTTGCAAAGTTACCACTGCTGAGAAAACAGTATATTTTTTGTTTATAATGTAATGCTTGTGTTTTAGTTAATATAACATGGAAAAAATGCAGTTCTTGTTCAAATGTACTGGTTACATTCCATCATTGATTGATGCAGAATAGACTATATTTTAATACTTACAGTTAATGTTAAAGGCTTAAAATGTCTCCTCAGAGAATACACATTATGATGTTGTTATTGTAAAGTGTGATTAAGCAGCATGTCTGTGAAGACAGCAGAGATGCCTGTGGTGTGTATCTACAGAAGCTTGCCACACATGTGCACCTGCTGCACAGCGAGGGCAGTGAGAGTCTAACACCTCTCTAAAGAGTCCCATCGACCTCATCATGAGCTACAGTCTCAACAGGAAGTCTCCACTGGTTTACACTTTCACTCAAGTAGATTGTAACTAGCAGCAAGGCTGCACAAGCTGGCTCCTAAACCGGTATAATACTTGTTTTCCAGGTCAGTGTGTTTTCCCCTCATGTTTTCCCCTTATGAGCCTGTTTGGAGTAAATATCCACACTCAGATTCTTTGCCAGAGGATTATTGAACATTAATTACATTAGCATTTTCTCTCTGACAACAAGGTGGCTTCTTATCTGTGATCTTCAAACTGTGACTGGGAACTATTGATCTGGGCCATGTTGTCATTCAGATGATAATTAGGTGCAGGTGAGAGGTCAGCCTCCAATCCGTTTGAACATCTGGATGAGAGTTCCTCAAGGACAATGGGAGCCACAGGATGCCGCCACTCTGTCGAGCCCCGAGAGTCTTTATGTGCCTAAGTCCATTATACAAATTGTCTAATTAATTCCCGCATTCCAGCAGTGT
>VUQH01033526.1:0-10662 GCA_015106775.1 Etroplus canarensis | reverse complement strand
TCTATTCTTTAAGAAAATAGAAGTTATTCACTTGTAAAGAGTTAAATAATTTCAGAAACTCATATCACTTCATATTTGTAATGTAACTTTAAGACCAGAAAGAAGACATTTAAAATGGATAAACATACCACAATAACCAAAATCAGCAGATAATGTAGTCACATGTCAAATTTGACTCGTTACCTGGCTCGATCTGCATTCAATGGATGGCACAGCCATTCAATTCCACAGAGAAATGTCTGCTGATTGTGCCAAGTGCAAAAGGTACAAATTTACATAAAAGTGTTATTCCCACCAAAGATTCAGTTTTACAAACAGCATTAGAAAAACATCTCCCCAAAGTTAAATCTGCCATCCCAGAAGTAGCACATTTAAAATACCGCATCCAGCTTGAAAGAAGGAGTCTCTAATCATTGTCCGAACCTTTAGGGGGGTAAAATGCTAAGGAGTCATGAAATTCATGCCCGTAAGGACGAAGTCTGTAAACTCCAAACATCATAACCTGCATCTGATTTGGGGACATCCCGTTGAATGTGACTGCCATATCAGAGCAGCAGCCCTCCACTACATTAGTGGGGTTTTCCTTCATGCTCTCTTTTATCAGGCTGTCCACACTCTTGCTATTGAACAGTCCCTTCCCATGTGCATCTTCACCATTCTCTGCAAACACGCCAGTATATTTGAGGCACACAGCCAGCTGCTTGTCTTCACTAAGCTTCCACAGTGCACGTCCTCTTTCTGGACATTTGTCTTCATCTTTGAACACGGTCACCAGCCTTTTCAGAGCTTCATAGCTTAGCACAATCCCACTATCATATGCCACATATTCAAGCTCCCCGACCTTCATAGCATTGCCCAGGTAGAAAGGCTCATTTGGATCCTTTGTGAGCACAAGATATTTGAGATTCTCAATGATGGCAAATGTGGTGCACTGGGCCAGAAAGAACCAGCGCAGGTCCCCGGCGTTCTCATAAGCGTGCACGAGGGCTTTACGCAACCTAGCCCAGTCGTCTTTTTCATTCAGATCTATCGCCTCAAGCGCCTTAGAAGACTCCGAGGTGTAAAACACAGGCTTATCGCAGTGTTTGCTCCAAGTGTCCATGGCAGTCGCCCAGTAAACAATGTTCTTGGGCTGAACCATGATGATACAGTAGACCCGCACTTGGTCGGTCATTTCCTGCACTTGACTGTCAGAGAAGCGTATCAGCTCATCTTTACTGGGAGCCTGAACATGGTGATGATGGTGGTGATCTGTTCCAGACTCAGTGCTGGGACTGAAACTACCCAGGAGAGACAGCACCAAGCAGAAGATGCCTCCCATGAACATCCCCTTCATGAATGAGCATCCTTCAGACAACATGATGGCAGACACTGGAGGTGAAAGAAAATATATTATTGCAAGTAAGAAAAGCTTTGTCAGTTTTTATCTTATTTAGATCTGAAAATTATACAGGCCTTACTCCAAAAGAAAATCCCCAGGGCTGTGATAAATATATTTTTAACCAGTTTTTAACACAGAGTCAGTTAAACTTCAGGGATATCAATGTCTCCAGTCAGAAAGTATAAACAATTGTGAATTCATTTCACCTACTTTGGTGCAAATAAAAGTGATAACTGGTGCACTGGTGAGATAACAACAAGACAAGCCCTTAAAAGGGAATCCTTATCCTTCCTGACTAATTTTTCTGTAGTTTTGCTTTTTGCCAGTGGTCTTGTCACTGCTGGTAGCATGACACAGTGCTGGCAGCCCAAGTGTAGAGGAGATACCAGGAGATGTCCTTTACATGGAGAGAGCCAGACATTACTGTTAAATTTTGCTTGATTTACTATATAAATCCACCTTAGTTAATTTTAATCTCCACTTTTATTGTATTTTATTTAGATTTTTACTTGAGCTCCTTTTTTTACCTATTTTTTGCCCCATTCTTTTGCGTAGTGTTTACCCAACTGAGATTTTTGTAATATTGGATTTTAGTTAATTGAGCTATAGTTATTGTACTTTTATTTTTAACACAGTTTTACATGAATAATACAAATTTTAGCACTCTCCAAAGAGGATTTTCTCTTCCCCCTAAGGAGAACAAACATGTTAAAAATACTTTTAAATATTTTTTTTAACATGAGGTTCAATTTACGTGAGAAAAAAAATACATTTTTGTTTTTTAACACTCTCAGAAAAAAACAGGAAAATCCACAGACCTGTTAAGTCGGTAACATAAAGTCATTGCCTTAAATACCAGTCATGCTCTTGTGAGAAGTCACCCCCTTAAAGGCACATTTATGTCCAAGAAATAGGTCGTGGGTGATTTTTAATAAAAATGTACCTTTGGCTAGTTCCTTGTATTCTCCCCAAGGGGTTGCCACAGCAGATCAATCCACATTTGGCAGAGGCTTTATGCCGGATGCCCTTATTGATGCAACCCTCCATGGTGAGAGGGGCTTGTGTCTTTTAATATGTTGGCTAAAAGTAAATTCTCAACTTTTGAGACCATAAAGTATGTCCCAGTTATTTGTGATGATAGTTATTTTTTAAACCTTTTAGACAAAAAAGTGACCTGAATGTGTCATTTACATTAATTTGATCTTTGAGAAATTAAAGCAAAAATTCTTGCTTTAGTAACATTTTTTCTATTTGTAGGGACTGGACTACTTACAACTAAACTCTGAATCTAGTTTTTTTGAAGGACATGTTTAAGTTGATTTAATCTGGGTGGTATGTCTTCCAAGTATATAAGCTTTTGCACATTTTGTACACTCAGTTTCTAAATTATGTTTGCACTCAGCTAACAGCACAGGAATCAATAAAGAATATACCCTACAAGTAGAACTGGTAATAGCATTGGTATCAATAATATCCTATTAACATCATTATACAATTTCCCCCCTGAGATTAATAGAGCATTCTGACTGTGATTCTAATTACTACTTAACTAAAAATAAAAGCATGACAGCACACTGACTATAAATAAAAATCACCATTGTAGCATCACTGTCATTACAGCATTTTAATAAGGAATTAAGGCCTTAATGAGTCCTTTATAACTTAAAAATTTTAGTTAAAAACCAGAGGCCATTGACTAATTTTGTCTGACCATCAGTACAAAACCCAGATTCATTATATATATATACACTCACCGGCCACTTTTTTGAGACACCTTGCTAGTACCAGGTTGGACCCAGTTTTTCCCTCTGAACTGTCTTAACTCTTCATGGCACAGATTCAACAAGGTGCTAGAAACTTTCCTCAGATTTTTAGTAAATACTGACATGACAGCATCACACAGTTGGTGCAGATTTATTATCTGCGTGTTTATGATGCGAATCTCTTGTTCTACTACATCCTATAAGTGCTCTATAAGATTGAGATCTGGTAACTGTGGAGGCCATTTGAGTATAGTAAACTGTCAGGTTTAGGAAATCGGTCTGGGATTATCTGAGCTTTGTGACATGGTGGGTAATCCTGCAAGAAGAAGTTATCAGAAGATGGGTACATGTGGTCATAAAGGCATGGACATGGTCAGCAACAATACTGGGTAGGCTGTGGCTTTTAAACGATGCTGGTTGGTACTAAGGGGGCCGAAGCACATCAATAAAATATCCTCAACACCATGACACCACCACCGGCCTGAACCTCTGACACAAGGCAGATTGCTTTTATATTGTATATCCCAAACTCTGACCCTACCATGACAAATGTCATGGCAGAAACTGAGACTCATCAGACCAGGTGATGTTTTTCCGGTCATCAACTGTTCAATGTTAGTGAGCCCGTGTTAACTGTAGCCTCAGTTTCCTGTTCTCAGTTGACAGGGAGGCACCCTATGTGGTCTTCTGCTGCTGTAGCTCACCTGCTTCTAGGTTTAAAATGTTTTGCATTCAGAAATGCTCTTCTGCATACCTTGGTTGTAACGAGTGGTTATCTTGAGTTATTGCTGCCTTCAGCTCGAAGCAGTCTGGCCATATTTCTCTGACATAAACCATCAACAAGGCATTTTTTCCCTGAGAACTGTCATTCCCTGAATATTTGCTCTTTTTTGGACCATTCTTTGTAAACCCTGGAGATGGCAGTGTGGGAAAATCCCAGTAGATCGACAGTTTCTGAAGTACTCAGAACAGCCCATCTGGCACCGGCCACCATGCCGTGCTCAGAGTCAGTTAAATCACCATTCTTCCCCTATTCTGATGCTTGGTATGAACTTCAGCAAGTTGTCTTGACATATTCGCACTGATTCATTGCCTAAATGCATTCAATCGCTTCCATGTGATTGGCTGATTACATACTGGGTTAAGGAGCAGCTTAATAGCTATACTTAATGAAGTGTCCACGAGTGTATAATCGCACCAAACCAGGGGTCGCCCATCTCGAGCGTCTTAAATAGTAACATTTTCACTTTATCCAAACATCAGTGCAAAAACCAGAATAGATTTAATTTAATAAAAGCATTTGTGAAGCTGTAGCTCTATAAAATTTGCCATTTTAAAGACATTTGCCGAAAAAAAAGCTAGACAAAGACAAAGTCAGCTTTTTATGGTAGAGCTGCCCTTCTTGTTTGACTTGTCTTTAACTGCCGAGCGCAAACTCTCAGCTTTAGGAGTAAATTTATTAGTTTTTGTGTCTAAATTGAGCAAAATGCCACTCGTTCATGTGAGTTTAACTTAGAAATACCGAGAGACATACGACAAACACTGCGCAGGTTAACAGTTTTGATGAGAAATGCTGTTAAAGGTTTGATTTAAGGGCCAACATTCAGGTAACTTTACAACACAGCTGATAGCTAGCTGTTAGCTTCCTGATTTTACACTACGTGGCTAACTCTAGAGTCGTTTCGGGACTATAAACATTACAAGTAGATAGTATTTACTTTACCTAGCTGGGTTAATGCTGCCGTGCCAGTGTAACCTCCTGGTATTTCTGTCTTCGAGCTCCCAGCTTTCCTGTTTAGTGTAACTACCGACGTCAGCCAGGACAGGAGCAGCTCCTCTTCCTCAACTCGATTAAAGTAGATTAGATGCTACATCAGCGTGATGCTGCCCTCTACTGTTTGTTCGCCAAGTTTATTTAAACCTCATGGGTCGGGAGGGTTGTTGCAGGTAGGTTAAGTAAAGAGGTGACGGTCAGCCAGCAGCAGTATGGCTTCATGTCATGTTTGCTTTGAGAGTGCTGATGGAGAAGTATAGAGAAGGTCAGAGGGCGTTGCACTGTGTCTTTGTGGATCTTGAGAATGCGTGTAATAGGGTGCCAAGAGAGGAACTGTGGTACTGTATGAGGAAGTCAGGAGTGGCAGAGAAGTATGTGAAGGTCAGTGCAGGACATGTATGAGGAGAGTGAGACAGTGATGAGTTGTGCAGTAGGACATATGGGTTCAAGGTGGGGGTGGGGTTACATCAGAGATCAGCACTGAGCCCCTTCTTGTATGTAATGGTGATGGAGAGGTTGACAGATGAGGTCAGGCCGGAGTTTCCGTGGACTACAATGTTCATAGGTGATATTGTGATCTGTACTGAGAGTAGGGAGGAGGTGGTGAAAATAAATATATTCATGTTGTGTTTATGTAACATGTTCATTCATTCATTCAGTTGAACAATCAGCCTATGGCTTTCATCAGTGTTTTCAGAAATGCTAAATACTAATTGCAGAAATAATTTTCCAGTCATCCAGTTCTTTATCTCCCCAGGAAACACATTTCTTACTTCTCACAAGCCCATTTGGGTAATACAACAGTTTAGGGCTGATCAGGTACTAAAACAAAAAGTCCAAACTTCATGAATTAAAAGGTAAAGAACCTAGAAACTTGAGCATGAACCAAAACTCAAGGAACCACAGACCTAGGGTGAGAGACAAACATACAACATGACACTGAACAAAAGAATGACATGAGTATACATACACAGACTAATTGCTCAACGAGGAACAGGAAGATCAAGGAATCAGGGAGACTGGAATTTAAACTAAACATGTTATACAGGACCATCAAAGTAAAAAAGGAAATGCACAAGGAACAGAACTACAGCAAACACAAGGGAACTCAAGAAACTGAAAACAACAACCAAGACTCCATGAAACTAGAACCTAGATACATAATGATGAATGAGAAAACTGAAACATCTTAGAAACTAATAAAATCTAATCCAAAACCAGAAAACCCAGAAATATTGACAATCATGGTGCAGAGACTGATTTATTGTGTGCATATCTGTTTGTCTCTTTCCCTTTGTAGAAACACGAATGAAAGCCATAGGCTGAAATATACCTTATTTATTTTTGTATTATCACTGTGTGCTGCGCAGTGACAAGCCAAATCAAACAGGAACACCTCTAGTGGACAATGCAAAGATTAGCACAAAAAGCAAAGGTGATATTGATGGCAGACATTCCAGTCAAATGTTTTCACCTTTCCTCATTTCCTTGTTTGTGTTTGCATACAAGCATTATAGGACTACATCATCCAAAAACTGGAGAAAATTTCACCTCATGACTGTGCAGGATTGAGAGGAGGCTAACCACCAAGAGTTTGTTTTTGGTGTGAACCTTGCTCAGCCACCAGATACATCATATGTTGTTGTTTTTTCAGCAGCAGTTTCAGAGACATGGAGGCAATTAATCACCTGAAGCCACGCACACTCATCTCAGGATTAGTGACTTTTCACTTTTCACAAAAATAATGAGGTCTCTTTGAGCTGCAGCAAACCTGAAACCTGCAGTTACATTTCAGTTTGCTCTGTGAACTTCAATTAAAAAATAACTTTTATTTATTCCATTTAAATTTTATTTGATGGGGAAGTGTAGTTTAATTTAGTTAAAATACAGAGAGTTTATAGTTATTTCTAATTTCCAACCCTTGTGTCTAGTTGGGCTTCTACATACACAGTAAATAAATACATGTTTACATTGTTCAGTCACACAAAACATACTGTAGACACAAAACTATAATAACTACAGATTAACTGGGGAAAACAGAACTACACTGAAATACACATAACACTGAAATATGATTGCCTGTAATATTTATAATTTATAATGGGCTAATTATTTAAATGGCTGCCAATCTGATTTGCCTTTTGCCAATATAAAGGACTGTAGACAGTGTTTAGTGCATGTTGGCTTTTAAATTTCTTCTTCAACCCTAGAACACTAACATATATTTTTAGCACCATCACTAAAGTTGGGCGTATTATACCTGATGTATCCCCCAAAACTGAAGTACTCTTCCTTTATTTTCAGCTACACAGCGAGTCAACCCCCTCTGTGTCCTTGACTTTGTCTGGCAGATCCAGTCTTCAATCAGCTCCTTGCACTGCTTTGCACAATTGCACCCTTCAGTTTTCTATATTTATCTTATCTGTGGTGTTAGTCGCTGTAGTGGTCAAACTCCAGTGATATCAGTCTGTCCTTCACTATCACCTAAAATGAAATATTTCAGCAACTACATGGTAAGTGGCTCTGATTCTGACTGAGCTCTCAAAACACTTTTCACTGCAAGCCACGGTCACCCATTTATGCACACATTCATTGTGCATGAATGCTTTTATTCCATCCAGCCTCCCAGACACTGTTCAGAGAGGAGTACTGTTTTCTGTCACTGTGCATCTCATGTTTAAGAAGGGCCCACAAGTTCTCAATAGGGTTTAGGTCAGGTGAGGAAGGGGGCCATGTCATTACTCTTTCATCTTTAAAGCCTTTACTGGCTAGCCTCGCAGTGGAGTACTTGTGCATGAGATGGAGCATTGTCCTACATAAAAATCGTGGTCTTCTTGAAAGATGCAGACTTTTTCCTGTGCCACTGCGTGAAGAGAGTGTCTATAGAAATTGGCAGTAGGTTTGGGAGTTGAGTCTATCTATCTATCTATCTATCTATGAAAATTATTTTTACACAGAAGGAATCATGGCTAGAAGATAAACCTGGTATCAAAATGTAAGTAAAAAGGAGACCTTTAACATGCTGTAACTTGTTTTGAGCCATCTATCCCACAAAGTGATATGACCTTGAAAAGTTTGCCCAAAATGCACACGTACCAATACATGTTCCTGTTACTCTGTCTCACAGACATTAAAACTGCTACTGAAACTGTTATATATTCTGTGATATTAATGCTCAAAGCTGGTTTTAGAAAAAAATCTTTTGAACAAAAACAAGATGTTAGATTTAGATTGTGACATTTGGAGTTGGTGCAAAATTAATTTGGCTACAGATCTTAAATGAGTTTTTCAGCCCTGAAAAATTCATGTTCCTATCTCCTGTACTTTGAAAGTTATGAGGGTTCGAAAATGTTGGAAAAAACAAGGTTACTTAAGAAGTGCCAAACACCTATATATTTTGAGGGCCTGTAAATCATTACAGTTATGCATGAATTTCTTGCATGGCTTTATTTGATGTGCTGAAGCTATTGAACAAAAGAATCAGCTGATTGTGAGGGGGTCAGGTGGGAACTTTTCCTGGTTTTGACAGATTTTAAATGGAATGACCCTGCATTATTGTACACAGGCTTGTCTTGAAAAAGAGATTCAGATCTTAGTGAGTTTTACAAGTCAACCACAAACTGGTTACTCTTATTACATTAACTGTTTTAATTTAATGCTTTGTCAAAAATTTTATCTATTTTGGCCCATGTGGGACTTTTATTTTGGAGAAGGTAGAGGGTAGTAGTGTACAATGAATACTCACGTAGAGAGTAAAACAGCAAGAAAAGAAGCACTTGGTCTGTTGTCTATACAAGGCTGATGAAAAGCATTACACAAACACAAGACATATTATAGTTTGTAACTCACGACTTGCAAACGCATTGACCTCAGTCATAATTGATGGCCTCACAAAAGGCTGCAGAAACCTGCAGTGACACGCTTCCATCACCACTGTGATCTCAGACATGAGCAATGACACGTTTCAGAAATGGTGGCACACAAAAACCATCAGAGCTCCTCTGGACAGCTGCTGATTACTGGTGGAGAGCAAACATTTGTTTGGCTGCTCTGTACAAGCACAGATAGGCTTCAGATGAATTGACAGAGTCCCCTAAATTGTGTCTATGACGCCTGATCCATCGCGTCAAAGCCATTAAGACGGAGACCGGGTGAGATGATAATTTATTGATCAGGTCGTGATGGATGGCCCCTGAGGATATATAAGTGAAGTTCTCGATCTGGTTGGGGAGTAGTCCAGATTTGAGCATCAAAACACAGAGACACCATGCTTTCTGTTGCTCTGTTTTACCTCGTAGCTGTGATTTGTTCTGCAGCATGGACACACACTCTCCCTCTTTACCCTGAGTCCAACCTGGAACCACAGACAGGTAAGAAATTTTTAAAGTTGTTTTCTGATTTTCATGTTACTCAATTATTAGAGAAAACTTTGACCTTTTTAAATTTACCTCTTGTCATGGGATACTAACTCTGCACATTAGTTTTGCAGCATAATTTAACATACACCAACATGACCAAATTCTGCTGGTAACTATTCAGATGAAAGAAGAAGAAGAAGATTCAGATGTGATTCAAAATCCAAAAAATAAAAGACAGACTTGTTTCATCCCAGCAGATTTCATTCAGAAATTAGTTTCAGAAGTGGAAGATGGTGGCAATGCTGCAGACGTGGAGCAAAGAGACTTGAATAATCTTCACCCTTTACTGGTGCATCACAGTGGGGGGAGGGACTCGTGGAATAAAGGTAAAAACTATATCTGGACAAAAACTATTGCAATATGAAGAGAAAATGGTCAACTATTGCGATGAAAGTCATGAAGTTTCATAACTTTTTTTTAGGGGTGAGAGATTCAGCACAACAGGATAAATTTGCAAACATGGTAAGATTGATGATCTACATCTCTGTGCACAAATTTTTAGCAAAGGCTCTATATAATATATAAAAAATATATACATATATAAATCCTTATATAATAAAGAACAGTCCTTCAAAAAAACAGACAAGTATAAAAAATTCTACTCAAATAGCAGACATAATGGAACAATAACAAAAAGCTCAACGTATGATAAAACAAACAGACCAATTGCAAGCCTATAGTGAGTTTTTAGTAACAGTAAAAAACTCTTTCTGACAACATGTATATCCAGTTAGTTTGAAAAGATAGTAGCTGAATTTTATTTCGGTATCTAAGGCTGAATGCAGGTATTTGGGAACAAACATGCCTGAATACGTGGGTACAGTATATGGTTAAAGGAGTACCTTAAAATCCCTTGAAAGGCAGTGCAAACAGCCTGACTACAGAGTTATGTGGTGGTGATTTTTCATCATTTTTCTTATTTTTAGGTGGAAGAACTCAAAGACGTTGTACTGAAGCTGGTGGCTGCTGACAAGCTTCGATCTCAGGGTTTTCTCAGATCAGAGCAGAGCCTGCCAAGAACAAATAAAAGAGGTGAGTAACTGGTTATTCTCAACTGAAAACATGCCACGCCTGCTCAGTCATTTAGTCCAGGTATTGCAATGCAATTATCTGATCAAAAAGGATGTTTATCTAAGGCTTGTGCCAGTTAAAGTGGGAAAGATGACTCAATACTGATAGAGGTAGCTATGATTCAGCGCACAAATATAAAGTATTGTTACAGATATTAATGTTTCTTCTTATGGAGAAGTAAAATGAAAATGAAAATAGTGCCTCATGTACATTTCAAAAATTGTAGGTGAGCCTTAACTATACATATATATATAT
>VUQH01033525.1:15597-40258 GCA_015106775.1 Etroplus canarensis | reverse complement strand
AGAGCGGAGGGTTTTTTTTTTTTTTTTTTAATGACGCACATGAAGATAAAAGAGAGAAGACGACTGGCCAGTATGACACTCATGTGACACTTTTACAGTTCACCTTGCAAACTCATGTACGTGTGCCCATTCATGCGTTCAAACATGCAGTCACTGATGCACAAGTATGGACACACATACTTGATCTTTTGTTCTTTTTACAACAGGCAAATCAGAGTTTATAACAAGACCCTCTGAGCAGAGAGACAGAAATAGGTTTACCACAACACACGACCAGAAACTCACATCCCTCCATAGTTCAGATGAATCGTGAGCATATGTTCAGATGAAGATTAAACTTGGGTGATAAACGTGTTTGTTGCCTTCATAAATTGGATAGTAAGTGCTTGTGTGTGTGTGTGTGTGTGTATATGTGCTCGTTAGATCTTTAATGAAATATTAAATGGGGAACGGGCTGGGCTTCCTCTCTTGTGGCATCAGATGAGGACGAGAAGCTAATCATAATGAAACAGACAGTTAATATCAGCGCTGCAAATGAACTCCACCTGCTAGAGCTCCCAGCACATAAACACCCTCCCCTCTTATTTCCATCTCCATCTCTCTTATATATTTTTTTTTAATCACCGCCAGCATTACACAGCAACATGTTTGTTTCACCGTTCATGTCTGTTTGTCCATGTCGGTCTTGTTAAAGCGTGACATGTCCTCTTCTCCACGCAAATTACCACAGGCAAGGAACATCACTGCGTCAGCTAATAACCACAGTTGAGTGTGTGTGTAAGTGGTTTGTGTGTGTCTGTGTGATGGGAGCAAGAGGGGAACTTCATTGATTTATCGTTAACAGAGGACAACAGCTCCCCGTCAGCGTCTATAGTCGCTATAACAAACGATCTGTGCGCTCGGACGCGCTTTATTGTAGCTCAGCCAGTAACCTTTTCAGCTGCTGACCCAGAACGCAGGGAGGGGCTGCTTGCTCACATGCGTATGTGTGGAGAGAGTCGAGATGGGGGTGTGCGATGTCAAACATATGTCCCCATGAGTCCTCAGACAGGGAGGTGTCAGCACGGACGGCAAGGGGGAGGAAGAGTAGAGAAGAAGCAGGATAGCGAGGGATGCTTACAGACATAAACTAAAAAAGCCATCATGAGTGAGACTGCCATTAAAAAGCACAAACCACTTATGCCACACTTCCAAAACTGTTTGTTAAAAAATTAGGGAGTCTGAGCAGACACATAAGAGATGAAGGGAAGGGGAAAAGGGGGAGGGTGAGCCAGAGAGAGTGTAAATGCAATTCCTTTTCTTAATTAGTTAGTAGACAGCTAATAAAACTGCTGCAGTAATGGTAGAATGAGAGCCAGGCAGAGAGTGTGAGGGAGGGAGGGCGCTGGCCTTAAGGACCTATGATGGTTTAATAGTCATATTGAGAGCAGAATAGAGTTACAGGCCTGTAAGTAACAGTAAACTGAGGCAGCCGGGACTTGATGTGGTCAGCTTTATACTGGCCTTAAAACCATTAATATGGCATGTTCAATGGCCGACATAGACGCTATAGTTACACCCTCCCTACTGTAATGCTTGGCACTTGGTCTCACTCCTCAGTTCTGTCTGTCTACCCTCTGTCTCTTTCTTTGTCTCATTTGCCTTTGTCTACTTCTTATCATAGCCTGGAGATTTGCCCTCTTGCATATGAAAGTAGGTTGCTGCAAAATGGGGCAGCAGAACTAAGAATGTACCTCTGTGTGTGACAGCAAGGTTTATGGCTCCCCTGTGCTGCTTAACCACTTCTCCTCCTCCACTTTCTTGAAAGAGGGATGATGAGGGATGGATGTAGTGGTAAACATCAATACTGCATTAGCCAGCATTACAAAGCCTTCAGCCATTAACACTGAGGAATGGTCATAGCCAGGCATAAGGTTCAGTGGGGGTCACTACAATCACCAGGCACCCCCACACCTATCTCTTGCCACATTTCTTCTTATATCCCAGTGCTCCTCTTCATCCCATCCCTCTCTGCTCCATTTCTTCACCACTTCTTGCATAACTCATCTTTCTTTGTTTACACCCACTATTTTTAAGGTGTAACTCTCCACTTCTTACTAATTTTTGCACACTTTTGTTTGAAAGATAGTAATATTTAGCACTGTTACAATATGTTTATATTAAAATACGATCATATTTACAATCTACTCTGGGCTTTCACCAGCTAAAATTGTCAACATCGTACTTTAGTGAATGTAGTTGCCTGTGTACATTCTTCTTCAGACAAAGAAAACTTTCTCAAGGTTAAAATGAAATACTATTCTATGTATTTTCCTTCTTTTTCACAGGCTTGGTTTGGACCCCAAGCTGCTGACCAAGATCCTCAATATGTCTTCAGGTCGTTGCTGGTCCAGCGACAAGTACAACCCTGTCCCTGGAGTAATGGAGGGGGTCCCCTCTGCCAACAACTACCAGGGTGGATTTGGAACCACACTAATGGCTAAGGTATAAGGGAGTAATGCTTAGGTGGCCCAATACTTTTGTCCATGTGGCTTAGATAAGAGAATTTCTAGGGGACCTATTTGCGCCTGTCTCTCTTTCTTACTGTCTGTTTCATTCTCTTCTCATGTCTTCCCTTAAAGGATCTTGGTTTGGCACAAAACACTGCCACCAACACCAAGACACCCATCCCTCTGGGTTCCCTCGCCCACCAGATTTACCGAGTGATGTGTTCTCGCGGCTATGCTAATAAGGATTTCTCATCTGTATTCCAGTTTTTGCGCGAGGAGGAAGGACAGTGAATGGAAGGGGAGCACAGTTGACTCTGCTGTTACAATAAACACACACATCAGATCCACACACGCCCCTGTGTCCCTTATCCCACTATGCTCAGGAGATGCTAAAGCCTAGATCAGCGGTCCAATTTATATACCATGTTGACACACACCTTATTGCATTAGTTCATCATATTTCATATTTTCAATTTATGTTCCTCTCTACAGAGGTTGCATTATACGTATCCACATATACAGCTCTGCATCTAAGGTTAGGAAACTTGGCTCAAAGTTTGCTGAATTTGTTACATTTAATTGTTTTTGACAGGAAGCTGTGCCATTCAGTCGGTCTGTCAGCGTATGCACTTTCATTTGCTTGTTTCATCATTCAACAATCCATTTGATAAATTGTTTACCTTGTGCATACACTTAAGTTACAGCAGTTTTGGTTATTTGGTACAACACTTAAAGCTTTACTTGTTTCATCCACCATTTCTGCTCTTCTATACTGTGAGATAAATATCTGGTTATTTTTGCACCGTGTGCATCGCAGTGCGATGTGCTGGGCTGTTTTGATACAGTTACAGAATCTATTTAAACTTACCTCTATTCTGTCTACCTGCTTATTGAGCCACTGAAGTATTATTTTGTGACCAGTGCTGTTTAAAAGTTTGAAAGTTTCTAATCACTACAAAATGTTCTGTAAAGTCCATTTTATCCTTGAATATTTCTCCTGTCTCTCCCTCTCCTCTATGCATGTATGACAATCTATGTAAAGTCAGAGGAATGGTTCCTCCCTGCTCTTAGAAAATGTACATAATGTATATTTCATATTGTTGTTTAGCACTGAAGAGCAATCTAGTGGACTTTCACTTTTTTTGTAGTAAGTCATTAATGGAGTCTACAGTTTGTCTTTGCTCTGTGAAACAGACCCTCAGTCACGCTGTAGCCTAAAATAAAAGATGTTCCATGTATCTAGTGTTTGTCTTTTTTCTAAGATAATTTTGTTGTATTTTGCTGAATAGGTACAACTAAAACTGTAACTCACAGCTCAAGCAGTTAACTCCGTTTTGAAATGATTGGAAGATAAATGCACTGAGATTCCAAACAATGAAAATGTAAAATATTTTAATATTACTTTAGTGAATACAGAGGTGTCCCCATAGTGTAGTGGTTTACACATTGCCCTTTCCAGCGAAAGGTCCCTAGTTTGATTCATGGAGGGTTGCGTCAGGAAGGGCATCTGGCGTAAAAACCTCTGCCAAATTACCAATGCGGATTAATCCGCAGTGGCGACCTGTCCAGGGTGTGCCCTGCCTTTTGCCCCATGACAGCTGGGATAGGCTCCAGCTCCTCCCGCAACCCAGGATAGACTACAGTTTCCAGAGGAAAATGTTAATTATATATTTTTTAAGATATTCACTCACTAACTAAAAAGGTTAATCCTGATGGTCATATGAATTTTGACAGCAAGTTTAATAACACTGTTCTAAAATTGTTAATGTCACCATTAAATTCAGGAATTGTGGTATGTTTGTTTTTCTCTGTCTTAACAATTGTTCTCCCAGTCTGCTTCATCCTTGGTGGGTGTACTACTGGATGACCAGTGTAAGTGCAGCATTACATTTGAGGTGGGTGAAGAACAGCCACCCACACAAAGATTTATCAATTAATTTATGGGATGTCTCAACAAATATGCATCTCAAAAAATGTAATATTTTGAAAAAGTACATTTTTTGTCCATAATTTAATTTGAAAAAGTAAACTTTCATATATCCATTGCATGTAAAGTGAAATGTTTCAAGGCTTTTTTGTTTTAATTTGAATGGTTATGGCTTATAGCTTATGAATACCAAAAACAAAGTATCTGATTATTAAAAGATTATCATAAGCTCAATCAGAAAATGATTTTTTTTTTTAACCAGGAAGTGAACTCTTGGGATTAATAATGTCTTGTGAGAGTGTCCTGGGCTGGCAGACAGCATTACCTTAGTATATTTTTTCAGTGGCAGGAGAACCTGTAGAAAACCTGTACAAGCACAGGGTAAACATGCAAACTCCACACAGAAGGGCTTTAGCTGGGTTTGAACCTAGGGCCCTCCTACTGTGAGGCAACAATACTAACCACTGATTCACTGTGCTGCCTGGTTACGGTAAAGTAATGTGCAACTTGTAAAATGTATGTTTACTAAGACTTGGTTGGGGCTCCTTTACAACAAATTACTGCATAAATAGTATCTGCATCATTGTGCCAGGGAGGCGATCAGCTTGTGGCACTGCTGAGGTGTTATTGAAGGCCAAGTTGTTTTGATAGCTCCTTCAGCTCATCTGTGTTTTTGGATTGAGTGTTTCTCATCTTTCACTTGACAAGACCTCATAGATTCTCCATTAGGTTCAGGTCAGGCAGTTTGGTACAGTAATAACATGATCAACACAGCATCTGGCAGTAGTTTTGGCACTGTGGGCAGGTGCCGGAAAATGAAATCAACATCTCCATAAATTTTGTGAACAGATAGATTCACGAAGTGCTCAGAAAATCTCCTGGTAGTGGCTGTGTTGACTTCGGGACTTGATAAAACAAAATGGACCAACCACCACCAGCACCATCAGATGACATGGCAACCCAAATCATCAGTCTGTGGAAATTTTACAGTGGACTTCAAACACCTTGGAGTCTGTCCACTCTTCCTCCAAACTCTAGGACCTTAATTTCCAGATGGAATCCAAAATTTACTTTCATCTGAATAGAGGACTTTGGAACAGTTTCTGAAGTTATCTCTGGTTGTGGAGTGGCTTGGTATTAGCAATGCAACAGTTGCAGCTCCTTTCCTGAAGACGTCAGTGCTTGGTGGTTCTCAATCCACTGAAATCAGCCTCAGTCCACTGTTTCTGAAGCTCTCCCAACTTCTTGAACGTTCTTTTCTTGACAATCCTCTCAAGGTTGCGGTCATCCCAGTTGCTTGTGTACTTTTTCCTACCACACTTTTTCCTTCCAGGCAACTTTCCATTAACATGCTTTGATACAGCACTGTGCAAACAATCAGCCTTTTCAGCACTGACCTTCTGTGGCTTACCCTCGTTGTGGAGGGTGCCTATAATCATCATCTGGATACTGTCAAGTAAGCAGTCTTCTCCATGATTGCGGCTGCATGTACTGAACTAAACATAGATATATATGGTATTTATACTGTATGAATAGTAATGTACTTAAACTAGAAATGCAATATTCTAATAATTTGAAATACTTGAGTTCTAATTTTCATGATCTATAATCTATAATTGCAGTTTTGCTAATACAATTTTTTTACTTCATGTGTAATGAATATAGAATACATGAAAATTAACCTTTTTGAATTAAATCATGAAAAAAACTTCTTTTTCACAGTATTCAAATATCTGAACTAGTGAACCTTGTTTAAAGAAAGGGATGAAAAAAGTCAATAGGATTCAGTGTTTGAGAATGAAAGATCATCGGAGCTATGTTAATATTTCAGTGGATAAATGAAGGCATAAATGACATGTATTTACTGGCCTCAGCAGCATTGCTGTTAACGATATCACACTGTGAAAACCTTCAGTGTGTGTTTGTGTCATCATCTTGAAATGTGGTCCTGGAGACACTTACTGTAGCAGGAACTAGCACAGTGGCAGTTTTGAGTACTTTGACAGGTCTCTGTATGCCTGTCTGTCATCACATCACTTTGCAGGTTTGATTCAGAGATGAAAATGAAAGCAATTGAAGGTGGGTGTGCTTCGAGAACATGTTGACATACCAGCCTATTGCTCCAGTAAACTGTAATGTTTGCAGGAAATAGTTAACATGTTTATCAACTGGATGTGCTGCTGTTACTTTTCATCATGGGTCTATAGATGGTGTCATATGCTATATGAATCTTGAAGCCTTCTGGGCCAAACCAATTTATTTAAAAAGAAAAAGATTATATTACATCAAAAGTCACAGACAGTAACGTGTAGCATTGGCCTTCTGGTTTCATATCTCAGATGCTCTTATACTAGTCTTAAGCTTCTTAATGTTGGAAAATCAGCATATGATCCTGTCATCCTTCTCCTCAGTGGGTTGTTGTTCCATTGTTCCTTCAAAACTCTTCAGCAGGCACTCATATAATGCTTATAGCCAGTCGGGGAGAAATAGCAGCACTAATCTCAGAATGATGCCCTTATTTCCATCATTACAATGAAATGAGAGGAAAAAACAAGTGCGGTTTTGTTTTATTTCTCGTTCTCTTTTTCTGAGGGCTGGTGTTTCTTCGACGTTTTATGGAGCTGCTGTTGTCTAAGTGGCAGCCGCAGTTCTTGCAGACTGTGGTGAGCCATTGGTGGCAGGAGTTATGTTGTGGGCTTGTGACTCACTCTATTATTGTTCTTTGGGAAGTTATGCACTTGCCTCAGCTGTGTGCTTTGAAGATGATCTTCATCTGATTGCAGTAGAGTGGAAGTACTTTGAGCTTTAGAAGAATCCACCATTATCTTTTCTGATGTAGCATGAATTTTTTTCAGTGTTTTTTCTCAGGCAGGATTTGGCATCTTGACCTCTGCAAACAATAGGATCTGGTCTTCCTGAGGTCTACCTAAAGTAGAGCTACGCCTCTGGCTTGGCCTGCTGAATTACGCTGCGTAGCTGATTCATATTTGGGTGTTTTAATTTGCCTGTGTTTTATAGCAGGCTGCTGAGCCGGCGGTTTCCTCATTAAAGGACACATGAAAGCAGGCAGTAAAGGAGCCGTGGTGAGACCGGCCTGCGCTGACGTCTGAAGGGGACGCAAGAGACAGAGGGACCGACCAGGTCTCGAGCCAGCCGGTCTGAGCCGGAGGGCCTCACCCTCTCAGCCAGGCAGCCAGTGGTGGGACACCAGACACACCACATAGACTGTGTTGACACCAAGATACAACACTAGTCTCATGTGTCAGGAAGAGTTCAGCGTTTGATGCATAACTTGTGAATATATTGTGGGATTCAAACAATAAGAAACATCTTTATCTCTTTTTTATTATACAAGGAAACCTAAATCAACTTAAGCTAAACTAATCTCAAAATTAAATTATGTACAACATGTTATACACAGATGATTAAGATTTGCACCACTCTAGTATCTGCTTCTGCTTAATTTCCCACCTGGTTAACCCCCCCCCTACCATTTAGAGACTAAAACAGGCTCAGCTCTTAGAGTTGCGGCTGTGATAAATACCTGAGGCAACAGCGTTCATTACTTCCCTATTATAGCTGCTAGTGGATCCTCTTGGCTGTTTAACAACTTGCTCTTTAAAGAAGTAAGAGTGGTGGGGTCACGGGGCAGGGAGGGGGGCGAGGCTCCTCTAAGCACCCCGTGATTCATACCAAACGCACTTTAAGTGGCATGTGGCTAAATTAGTGGCTGAAATCTAGCAGGTATTATAGCTCGCCCAGTGGTGTGTAACAAGCCACTGTCTCGCTGTGTAGTAATGTGGCCTTGATATCTTTTACATGAACCCACCAATAATATTCAGGCCATTTAGCCCTAGTTCATATCCACACCCACAGTGTCTGCACATCAGCTCAACACCCACACGTCTTCTTCCTGTTTTGTAGACATCATTCTCCCATCTTGAGTCACTGACTCTGCTTAGGTTCATTAGGGAAGATAATTCCATTTCAGACAGCGGGTCAGCACATAACATGTCTTGTCGACAGCAAGGCGCATAACAGCAACTAATTATAACTGTGAAGTTCTCATTAGAATATTTATGGGGGTGTAATGGGTTGGAGTGAAACATGGACCCACTACCTGGTTAAAAGGTTGCATCTTAACAATATGAGTAAATATGTAGAAAGGAAAGTGTGCACCTTCAAATATATACCCATGTGCTTTGCTTTCCATTTCTTCCTCCCACTGTTTCTGCCATTGTAATTTACACGTTCTAATGAATTTAATCAGTTTCCACTGATTTTTAAGAACACCCCTGGCTTCCTTCCTCATTATAAACTCATACTTCTCTATTCTGTTCTGGCTTTCTTCTTCTTCACTTTCCTCCTCTTGTACTGTATACTTTCTTCTTCACATTACCTCCCACACACCCTCTGTCACCTGTGAGTAACGACAACATGCATGCACTATTTATCACACACTACTGCACATGCTCAGTAGCCTTTCATTATATTAATTAATCTCATTGGAAGAGTGATCATCAGCCCCGTCAGAATCCATCACCCTAGTTCCCACAGAGGCCCAGGCCCAGTAAATAATCGCTAGTGTCGGTAAAAGGGCTCTGGCCCTGGCATTCCCGTTGGACCCACCATGGTGGGCCCCAAAAACCCAGGGGGGTACTGCTCCCCTCTAGTTAAATTTATCTCTGCCACCAACCTGGGGAGAAAGTATTTCTAACACCTGATCTAGAAGTGCTGCTTCAGGCCTGTTATGGCTAAGGGTGGCTGAGAGCAGTGTAAAGGTGGTCTGATTCAGATTTAGCAGAAGGGACAAACAATTCCTGTTTTAAACAGCATCTGAAAAAGTTCACGAGGAGCTGTGGATTCACCTGAGTGGGATTATAAGAGTTTGAAAAGAAAAAGGAAACACTGAATCGCACCAAATACAGTTAGGTCCATACATTTTGGGAAACTTTCTTTTTTGGTCATTTTGCTTCTGTGCACTGATGCAGGGGATTTTAAATCAAAACAGGTGTAACTGAAGCGCAGCTTTGGTCTGACCAAAAAAAAAAAAAAAAAATTGCATGAACCATTTAAGATTTGCAGCCACTCTTATAGATAAAACCCCTTTATCTTATGCTCAAAAGTAATGGGACAAGTTAACATAATTTTAAATATAGAGATTGTTTTTAATACTTGGATGAAATCGTTTGCAGTCAGTGACTGCCTGAAGTCTAGAACCCATCACCAAATGATGTGTTTCTATTATTTCAGCTGCTGTTCTGTCTGGTAACCACCTTTGGATTTCTTTAAGGTTTACACCAATAGACTTTTAAGCCATATCTGATCTGCTTAGCCAATTATAACACACACATATACTGCATGCCACCATGACATATTTTTACTTGTGTGAAACTGAAAAATAACTCTAGCAAAAGAGACAAAACTCAATTTCTCCATTTCCGTGTCATTTTCTATTGGCAAATTGTAAATTTACCTGATTGGAATAGCATTAAATGTGGTTACATTTACTTAAGTGTAACAAAGCCTTCCCTTTACTATAATAAAAAGCCTTCCCTGCTTTCTTCACATGCAGATTTTAGGAAGTTGCATGTCCTGCAAAACCAGTCAAAATTTAGGGTAGTGTCTCAAGATGTGCGACAGGGGAGAAGAAATGAAAATGCAATGCAGTCCCCCCCATAAAGAGGGACATTTGTTCACCCTAGTCAGCACCCTAGCACTGCAAAGTGTCTTCCAATCAGTTCTGCAGAATTTGACTGGATCTGAGCAGAGAGTATAGCCCTGTACACTTAAGAATTCATTGTGCTGCTTCTATCAGCAGTCACATCCTCAATAATCACTAACAAACTGCTTCCATTACCAGCCTTATATGCCCATGCCATAACATTGCCTCCACCATGTTTGACAGACTATATGGTATACTTCACCATGAGCTGTTTCTTTTCCTTCTTCATATTTTTCTCTCTCCATCATTCTTGCACAAGTTAATCTTGGTTTCACCTGTCCAAAAAAATTCTTTTAGGTGTTTTCTGGCAAAGTCTAATCTGACCTTCCTGTTCTTGAGTTTAAGCAGTAGTTTGTCTTTTGGTGTTGCTGAGCTTGCCAGAGCTCAGCAACACCAAACACTTCTTTTTAAGAACTACTGGATTGTAGGCTTGGCCACTCCTAAAGTTTTTGCCATTTCTCTGATAGATTTATTTTGGTTTTCAGCCCAATAATGGCCTCCTTCACTTGAATCAACAGCTCTTTGGATCATATTAGAGTTTCAGTGAACAGCTACCAAATGCAAGTTCCACACTTGGCATCAACTCCAGATCTTTTATCTGCTTAGTTTGTCATGGACTAATGAGGGAACAGGTCTCACCTGGCCATGAAACTGCTTGTCAGTCAATTGTCCCAGTTTAAACTTCTGAAGATGGGGGACTCTGTATAAAAATGGCTTTAACCATGTAAACACTCAGTGCAGTTGTTTTGTCAAACCCCTTAAATTAAAGCTTAAAGTCTGCACTTCGATCATATCTTGATTGATTTAAAATCCACTGTGGTGGTGTACAGAGACAAAATTAGAAAATAAATTGTCATTGTCTAAAATCATATCAGCCTAACTGCATATAAATTTAAACAAATTAACATGGACCATTGGAGAGACAGCGGGATCCTGCTCACACCAAACTTGCTCAGTGTGGTTCATCAAGCTTTGGAGTGAACACTTAGATTTAATTTTTGTCCCAGGTGAAAATGATGCCAGTAAAGCCCAGGTACACATTATGACAATGCATTAAGACCACTTGAAGTGTTACAATTCAGGACCAGTGCACTCTTCCTCTCAAACTTCAAATCTCATTTTGCGGTCAGTCTATAATAAAAAGGTGGACTTCTTATGAGATGCTTTGTCTGTTTTGGACAATACTTGGCACAAACCAGTTAAATTGAAAGCAACTTTGGCTGCTCTCTTGTATTTCCCCAAGGATTCGCCACAGCAGATGAATCTGTACAAACCATTAATAAACATAAATACCAAAAGCATCAATTTGTTAGTTTTATGAACACATACATTCTCAGTATCATGCAGATCATTGTTACCACCTTGTAAGTCTCTGTGTATGTGTATCTGTGTCATCATGGTAAAATGTGGGTGTGTAGAAAATGCTGGAGTTGGAAGTACCATAAACAATCTGCCTGTGGACAGAGTTTGTCAGTGCCATGGCAATGCAAGTATGCAAAGTACAGTTATGAAACTTTACATTTGTGCAGCTGAGGTCAAAATGAAAGCTGAGTATGAACATAGCTATGGTCCGGCCCATGAATACTTAATAACAGGCACAGAGGTAGAGGGCCAAGGAGCCAAATGCTCCACTTTTAACTCCACTTGTGAGGTATCTTTATGCCCTGTATTGTACACACTTGCACATTTTTGAGGGTGGTTGCCATCTAACAACTCACTGGCACTGGAGCTGGTGTGAGTCTAATGCAAGATGAACTCCAGTTAAAATCTATGGCAAGCTTGTGTTTAGGCAGCGTAAAACCAAATAAATCAAACACAAAGTGCAACACGACAACACATGTGAATTTGGACTCAGACAGTCATAAAACAGCAGCATCTGTAACATCTGAAAGTGTTTGGAACTTACTCTAAATACAACATGACCAAGACTTACAGTCATTGTCCTGAGCGTAGCAACTTTTTGATGGCCTCATCTTGCTCCATTTAAAGCTCTCTTCATGGCCAATTGGGCAGAAACCTCATTCCCATCTCTTGCTAATTGAACAGAGAAAGAATGGGGGAGAGAGGCAGAAAAGGGGAGGGAAAAAAAAGAAAACGAGGGGGACCGAGGAGCAAGGAGTGATGTGATGGAGGACAAGTAAGAGGGGAGAAAAGCAAGTGGTGGCGTAGCATGCAAGGCCTCATTGATTAGGTGGTGAGCAGTGCAATGTTTCTCTCCTGACACTTATACGCATTAAAGCTACATAAACACCCATAATTGGTTCGTTTAGAGCAGAGTGGAGGAAAACAGCACACACAAACACAGGCATCACGGTCTGTATCTGTGTGAGGAAGGAATACAGAGAGAAAAGAAGAGCAAAATTAAATGCTCATAAAAAAAGCTTGCTCTGTGGTTGGTGTGGGTGGAAAGATGCCTGAAAACATTTGTGTGTGTGTGTCTTGTAAGTCCCAGTGCTGTATAAGGCAGGAATGATAAAACCATCCTCAGAGACTTGGGATGACAATAACACTCACTTCAGGGAGGGAAAGAAATGGGAGGGATGCTGCTGACTGTGACAAATTAGCTCTCATATATTGAGGTAGCCGATTGGCTGTAGCCGTCAGGAGGGAGAGATACGGTTGGCTGGCTGAGTTGATGGATAGTTATTATGTCATTCTAATAAAAGAAGATGCAACTTAGGGGCTTTTCAGTTCAATGATGGTTGTGGTAGGCTGTTTAGCACTGTCATATGGGATTCTGGGAGTATCTGTGCTCATCTACGCATTTGTGCAGTTCTGTCTGTGTGGTGTAATGGGAAGTAAAACAAATTTGTAGAAAAGCAAAAAGCCATTAAGAAATTAGAAATAACAGCAAGTGCATGTATGCCTCCTGCAGCATTGAAGTCAGTGAGCTTATGAGTTTTGACAACAGTGTGTGTGAGAGGCAATATTCAGGGTGTTCTCTGCGTCCGGTAGCACCGCATCCATCAGGTCATAAGACCCCCTGACAGGGTGTAACTAGCACCCTCCTATTGTCCCACCCCAGAGGGCCATGTCAGTGACTGAATGGAGTGCTCCCTGGATATGGAATGATGGGATTCCTCAGTCTTGGCTGTCATCTCTAATCCAACACTCTCACCCACACAGCTGAATCTTCTCTCTCCCTCTCCCTTATGTGGTGCACTTGCACACATACACGCTGAACCTTCTCCATCTCTGTACAGCCTGGGCCACAAATAAATTTGCATTCACTGCCAATTCAGATGCTGCATCAACATCGCTGAATCTACATATCGTTGACACGTCCAGGTGCTAAGTCACCATTATGTCTCTCTCCAATCCTGCACACCTGACACCTGGGCAGGCAGGTCACAGTGGCCCCAGAGCAGTGGACTGTGCTAAGCAGGTAAATATAGCGAGGACAGGCTTTATTAGAATAGAAAAGGTTCTGTTACTGTCAGGGTGAGTATGACCAATTGGGTAGAATTTTTACCCCTATGTCCACCTCAGCAGTCATCCTCAGCTATTCTAAAAGAATGCCTACAGATCTGGGTTGTGCCTATTCTGTTCTACTTCTGAAATAATAGCTTTGCCATTAGGATATAATTTCCTCTTGTTTTTATTTCATTATTTTTATTGTGTATCCTCAGTGATTTACTACAAATGTTCTTGGTTCATAAAAAACAAAAAAGGCGCGTGTGACACATCTCTCTAATGTAACTGCCTAGTAGATTACCGCATTGCCTCCAAATCAATACCCTCAAGGGTGAAAAACAAGGCTGATGTTTCATCTCATGTCACCTCTGCATCCACCATGAACACACATAGAAAAGTACGCACATGCAGCTTTGTTTTGCTGTTAGAATGTATTGACAACAGGGGGGAAAAGTAGAAATAGAAAGGTGATGAGGGAGATGTACAGACTGTATAAAATTTGCTGGGCCTATTACCTCTAACAGAGTCTGCACACACGGATCCATCCATTCTCGATCCTTTAAAGCTCGTTGATCCTATCAACATCCACGCAGGGTAAGGAACCCTCTCCCTTTTGCCTCACCTCACACTCGCTCTATAACTGGGATCAATATTGATTTTCATTCCTAAACTGCCTGTTTTTGACCATATGCTTCCATGTAGAGTCGCCCCTGTATAGCCTAAAGAGGGCTGGGGTGACACTTTGTTTTCTGCTGCTCATTTCAGATTTTTGTGACTTAGAGGGGAGGTGGAAATAGAGCATGCAAAATTAAACTAATAAAAGGGAGATAGCAAGATGTGAATATGAGATGCAAGTTTAGTCTTTATGTTTGTAAAATGAGGCTTTAATTACTATGATTTGTGTATTTTTTTTTCTCCACATTGCTCTGAATTAGTCAGTAGCTGGCTGCCTGGTGCTCACCAAGCTTCAGGATGAGAATCTCTTTTTTGGTCCTCCTTTATCCCACACTCCCACCCCAGATCTTTGCCTTCCATCCCGTCAATCATCCCTCTCAGATAGCCCCATGATTACAATCGACACTCAAATGATGGAAGTGAATAAAACTCATTACTGACAGTCAGCATGAGTCATGGGCGGCCATTAAAAGTTGCGTCTGGCCCGTAGTCGTCCATTCCTCAGCCATGCTTTATGATAGGAGACCTGGTCGGGTTCCCTTCGTCTCTCTGCGCCAATCTTCATCAATCCACTAAATCTGCAGACACCCCCACCTCTTCCTTCATATCTGATGCACCTTCTGTTGCCAGACATCAACTCTTTTTGTCCTGTTGAGAGAGTTTCAGCTGTGGGGTTTGTGCGAGAGGTGGCAGAAACACTGGTGTCTGGGTTTGCAAATGCGATTGCTGTAGTAAAACAAATGAGCTAGTATGTCTACTTTTTATGTACAATTAAAGACCCATTGCTACCCTCTGGAAAGAGGCACCAATTATTTCCCACACTAAAGAAGTCATGTTTAGACCCCTGGACCCTTACATAATTCTCATTAAGCCATTAGACTGCTGCTGTCCATACTCTCCACCTGACAATACTAACCACTGCCTGAACGAGTCTGTACCTAATGTAAGCTAAGCCAGAGCCGTGAGTCATCTACTGGAGACCCCCTCCTGTCTCCTCCTGTCCTGTCCTCATAAACCCAATGCAGAGAGAGAACAGTGTTTACAGAAACACGGGAGCGGCTCACCTCTGATCTGCTCTGCAATAGGGGATGGAAAAAAAGAGACAGAATGAGAGACAAGGATGCAGAGAGAAACAGAAGAATGGAGACGCCAGGGGTTACACGATTGCAGAACAAACTCATAAAAGTTCCATTAACCCATGAGGAGTTAAAGAGGCCCTGTTTTCATTCAGCAGACAGCCGTCACAAACAGAGCATCACCATAAAACTCCTTCCTACCTCCATCTTTTTCTTGATCTCCAGAGCCTGTGCTCACACTGTTTTTGTCTCATTCTCCTCCTTTATTCCTCCCATTTCCCACAATTTTTTTAATATTTGACCCGTCTGTTCTTTCCCCTCCACAGTGACCAAGCACTGGCATAAAAACCAAAGATCTTTAAAATGAGGATTCCCATTGCCTTTTTGCCTCCCTTCCACCCACGCAGATGACCAAAACAAGACTCCCTTGTTAAGCCCTTTCCCTGCTTAATCTGGGTTCCTAGTCTGTGAGTCACAACCTGAAGACGCCGCAGGTCTGTCTGTCAGCGTCAGTCTGTCTGTCTTATTAAACCACTTTGCCATTCATTCATGTCTATTCACTAGCTGCTTTCATTTTGATCTTACCACTTCAAAGAAACAATTACATCAAAATATGATCAATAGGAAATGAACTATGTATGCTGTTTACTTAAAAAGATATGCACACAGAACACATTTTGATGAATAAAGTAGTAATCTGAGATTACACTCTTTCAAATTCATTGCCATCTTCAGTACTGAGATGAGTTCTGCATCTTCCAAAGGGATTACTGTCAAGTCACTTCTGTATTTCAGTCCTTCCTTCAATTGCAGTGCTAAATAAGCAGCACTTCTTTGACTCTAACTAAACCAAACATAATATTTCTATTATCTCTGTTACACCAAGACACATTGGCTTTTCAGAAGAGAGCAGCCAATGCAAAATTTTTACCTCAGAAGACAGGAGCTGAGTCATTAGTCAACGACTGTGTTATATCACTATATTAGGAAAGAGTAATGACTGTAAACCGATCATTCTAGCTGTAGCTCTCCAGTTTAAATTTAGTTATTCTAACAATTATTGTTCATCTTCAGTCAACAACATTAGTGAATCTGTTATGCTATTAAAACATATTCCAATAACGAGTGAAGCTATATTAACTGTTTCACATCAAAATGATTGACCTAATTTAGTCATTATTTCAAACCAATATTCTTGCCAGTATTCTTACACAGAACCATCACTATCTACTTTTCCATGCTTTTAACTTTAAAATTACAAGAGGAAGGGTTTTTTTTCCCAGGCTTTTTTCATTACAGAAATACCAGTGTTAGTATTAATTAATAATTAACCCACACAACATAAAAAATATTTGAAAGTGCACAGTAAAAGATTGCCATGTAAATTAACAGTAAAATACCATCAACAGGGTGACTAGAGTGTTACCATTATTTTTATAGTTCTCCTACTGTTAGCCACTTTACAATATGTTAATGTAAAGATACTGTGCCCTGAATTAAAGTACACTGCTGTTTCCTTTGTTTTACATTAGACTACCTGTTTCTTTCTACCATTTGTTTATTTTAAACTTAATTTACACTTTACTATAATATAATATAATATAATATAATATAATATAATATAATATAATATATTTCGACCCTCATCTGCAACCACACACAGTGTTAAAGCCAACTCGTTCTTTACTGTATTCATTGCATAGGCCTATTTAATCCTAAAGATAAATGCTCAACAAGCTTTGTCGTAAGTACATTAAAGTGCTGAATGCAGTCAGACAGCTATCCCTACCTCTACATTGTCAATCACCAGAGTTTTATAGCTTAGGGAGGTCTGCTCCCAGCCAAACAGTGTGAGTGTTCTTTGAAATGATCCATTAAGGCACTAAGCACAAGCTCTTAGCTCTTCTTCTGATGCCCTCACTATCTGGTACCACCATCTCCCTTGCTCCCTTTCCCATGGTGTAACCTTACCTCCCAAATTTATCTTGCTTTAATGCACACACACTCACACACACCCTGCTTCTTTAGTATGACCTGCTCCAATGGAATTAACCATTCTTAGTTAGCCACTGCTTATATGCTTGTCAGGCTTTTCATTTCTGCATGGCACAATATGTTTTTCATTTAAACAAAAGACAGTCTCATTTTACAACAAATACTATGTATGAAAAGAAACATCTTGTAAAATATAAATAAATATTTGAGGGCTATATGCCAAATGGGTGAATTTTACTACTTAAACACCACGGTCCATTGGAATTTTTTGTTGTCCACATCTTTATTATGGTGTCTTTATACCTGATCCTATAGCTGGCAGCACTTTCAAAATCTAACCTTTTTAAGTTCAGCTATCATGACCAAACCACAGGTCAACAGCAGTGAGAGGGCAGCACAACTCAGCACTTCACACTCTGTGCAGGTTGGGGGTTGTGAGGGTGGTGAGTCAGAAGGTCAGAGGATTGGGAGATGGAGACACGGACAGAAGGGGAAGCCCAGATTCCCCAGTCCCCCATGAGAGAACCAGTAGACTGGGTGTGACGGTCATGGGATGGGGGTATAATGAGAATACATCACTGCAGGAATGAGGTACTCTATCACAGGCACACACACCAACAGACAGGCAGACACAAACAGGCACATAGTATACCTACTGTGCATCAAGAAAGGCCAACATCACACTGATATCAATAGTTCTTAATATGATCCTCCACTGCAGCATATTCCCACTGTAAGGGACAAAGTTCAGCATGATGCAAGCCCCAGTATGACTGTGGGAATAGACTTTTTCCTTATATTTGTCACTGGAGTTGGTTAGATTTTCTGGGAAAGAAGGGGAACAACTTTTCCTGTCGCCTTCAGCCACCACCATTGTAAAGCAGCCAGTGTGCAGTAAAATAATGCGAGGTGCGGAGAGAATTGAACGGATCTGCAAAGCTATTGGCTGCTGAGAGGGTCGTAAAATAATAACACTCCATCGTAAAACAAAGTGCTTATTAAATCATTTTAAACAATATCGCACAATGTGGTGAACACTATGAGCGGCTCCACAAACCAAAGAGATCTCACGGGGAAAGAAGCTGAACAATCAAAAAGGATTTAATAAGTTGATAATCATCTCAACACTGAGACTTCTGGGAGACTTTGGTGGCTGGGTGTCTACCAACATGCAAACACTATGTAGCCAATACTTAGACTTGAAGTGACAACTGTAACCTACATCAGAGGAGTAGTGGAGTAGATCTTAGACCTTTTCTGCCTTTTCTGCATTTTTGTATTGTGAAAAGAAGGTTTAAGCTCATGCATGCACACTCACAACACGTATATTAAAAAGCAACACATGGTATATTTGATTTTCACCCCTGTAGAAAATATACTTTTCTCTAGGTTGGTATCCCATAAACAAACAGGAAAATAAAGCAATTTTTCTACAATCAGAGCAATGGAGGACTTATCAGAAAGTAAGGAGTCATGATTTGAGTCAATTAGAAAAGAAGTGTCTTATGGATCGGTGCAAAACAACAGTAATGGCAGGATGTGAACAAACCATGCTGTGTATACTTATCAAGATCGGGCGGCACCCTCATAACAAAATAATTTCCAGAAAAAATGCTTTCTCTGGCTTTTCCATCCACTTTGATCATTGCACAAATATACCAAACAATTTATTGCACTTTTCAAATTCAAAGCTTTTTGTTTTGATAGATATCTTTCATATTACATTAAAATAAAGTACATAAATGCCTCAAATTATATGCCTGCCAGCATTTCAGTCTTCTTCATTAAGTATCCAAATCACTGCAAGACAGATAATGATCTACTTGCTACCTCAATACGTCAAATTTCCCTAGAGGAATAACTGTTATAAAAGGAATGGATCACGGTTGATAGGAACAAACGCTAAATTAAGTCAGAGAGCTATTCGGCTGGCTTTAAGATATTTCACTGTGGTGCTCTGCCTCCTCTATTACAACTACTGAATTCAAAATTGCACTATTTTATTTGTTCAGTTTATTTTGAATGTCCAACTTTCATGCATGTTCCCTCTGCCCTCACATTTACTGTTTGTGGGATGGTCAACATATAACCTTTGAACTCGTGTCTTCTTTCTCCCCCTCTTCATTTAAGAAAAACTGCTCCATCAAAACTGCTACATGCCACAAATGAGGATAATTCTGTTTTCTTCATGAACTTCACTGCGGCAGTAAGATCAGTGTCACCTGTTTCTGCTCTATCAGTGCAGAAGAAACGGCTCCATTTGAAGAAAGCTTAATTCCTTCAGTACCTGGATGAGACTGAACTGGACTGCATGCAAAGTCAGTGATGAATAAGTCCACGCAATGAGACTGTATGGTTTAAGAGCCATAATTCATAGAGCGTGTTTTACAACAGCCACATGCTCCCTGAAAGGACTGTTCTCTTGTATAGAAAAATTTAGCGTCTCCTGAAACCGCTCCAGAACCAAAAAACTCTAACGATGACAAAGATGCTAAAAAATTAAACACTGATCCCCACAAGGTTACCTCAAAGAAACCATCCAAGTTCACTACAACAGCTGTTCAATTTGAGATGACACCAACAGCCTGTACACACTCGAAACCTTTCATTTTGATCAGTGGATAATAAAATCTCTTGATAATGTATTTAGAATTTACCTCACCAGTCTTTGTCATTACGACTGTCTTCCCAGTCTTCAACCTCACTCTAACCAATATTCTTCATATTCTGTTCAGTAGCTCATTGACACTGGGGTCATTGTTCAATCCCTGCATGTGCACTTTAAGGTCATAACTGGTGCCTATCAGTCTGTCAGTCAGATCATTGCTCAGCTTTATTTTCTTTATAATCCTTAAACTGAACATATGTGTGTGGGGGGGACTGAGGAGCATCTTTTCAGAAAACCATCCATCCAGATTGTGCAGAATTAGTCATAGTGACAGATACACGTTTATTATCCCCATCTTAAACAGCAGCATGGGTCAACGTCATTATGTTTCTTATCAGTGCAGACAAAATGTTACAGGTGGGCAACAACTGTGATTTCCATTAAGGCTTTTAAAAGGATAATCCCAGCATATAAAACTATAATCCATGCAACATCCTCGTTTCACTAACATTACACAAACATTCATATTCCCATATAACATGCTACAGTAAAGAAGAAAAATGTAAGTATCTGTGACCCTTGAATTTTTATCAGAACATCATTATTATTATTATTATTTAAATTTGACCAAATAAATAAATAATTTGTAAAATGTTTTAGATGTGGTGCAAAGTTTGCTTTCAGTAACTGTAAAAAATACAGGAATCTTAAGTTAAATTCTGAGTCAATCCAACTGATCTATAAGAAACCAAGGGTTCCATTATAGCTTACTGACTCAACAAACAAGCAAGAAGCTGTAGCCACATAAGTAACTGATTTGCAGTTTTTTGCATTTAGGCCTAGTTTTATGTTTTTCTGGTTGAAAGGTTGCACATGAGATGCTGCATCTATTTTTTAAAGTTGTGAATTAAGATAATCACACATGCTCCCCTTTTACAAACTTTTATTCTAAAAGAGCAAAGTACTTCAGTGTAAAAAATGGTGTGTCCATAGTGTTTCTGTGGCTTACGTGTTTCTCTGGACCAGTGTGCAGCAGCTTTAATGATCATTTCCTCTCATTTTGTGGGTGTGTCAGTGTTACCCAGTTAGCCATCAGCTGCTAAGGGTGTAGCCCTTGCATAACACAAAAAATGTATTAAAATCATCGCCAATTCTGTTTTAATAAAAGTTATGCTGTATTTTTTAGGTGCTGAAGGCAGCTAGCACTTTGAAAACTACAATTTCAGATTAAAAGTAGGCTTGCTTTTAATTGACGGGTTTAGACTCTTTTTGCCGGAACACTTCTAAATTTCATAATAGGACCCCTGAAAATAACAGTAAAAATAGTAGTAACAGTACTGCATTTTATTATTATTTTCTGACATCCTTGCGCAACACAGTGTTCACTGGCTCTATCCAGTCGCATGTACTTCTCTGTAGTGATGGCCTTCAGGACAGGACTCTTTTTAAATGTGGTTTCAACAGGATGGCTGCCTCTGCTTTGAAGTGACAGACTACAGAGTTATTCTTCACCCAGGGGCAGCAAACCTGATGCCCCGCAGTCTGCACAATAAAGGAAGGATTTGTATGAACTTGAAAACATAAATGTAGAAGCAAATCTCTCACCAGTTTGCTTCATGCACATGTATGTGGAAAGATGACCTAATTTGCCAATATCTGTAATGAATGATGCTAATTTCACAGCTTTATGATTCAGTAAAATGCCCCTACCTGTTCAGGAGACTGAAACAATGCTGTGCACTTTTCTCCCCATATCTGCCTTACTATAAATTGATCTTTAACTTACCTTGGAAAATTTTGGCCATCATGATTGAATCTTTGCCTCGGGTTCCATCAACTAACTAAAAGGTTCACTCTAAAACAGGTCCATTATATTGAAATACATGATTGTTTATTCTGAATTAATCTAAGACACTACAATACACTGTGCAGCTAATTAGGTTGCTTTTGAAAATAGCATTGTAATGTGTACCCAACTGAAGGGGTAAAAAGCACTGAATGCATTTTCAAGTTGATCAAGTATCCCACACTATTATGATGATTATTATTCATTTTACTGAAAGTAATTAAATAAGTATTACTGTTTTAATGATAATAAATCACAAGGTAATCATTCATGACATTCTGACTGGGGGCTGAGCCCACCTAAATGTTTGATCCTGGAAGTGCCCCTGTTACCTTTAGAGGAGCAGACCATGTCACAATGATGAGCAAGAGAGAGAGAGAGCGAGAGAGCGAGAATGTTGCTTTGATTTGAGTTACATTAATCACAATCAGAATACTTTATAATCCCTGGGGGGAAATTAGGTGATGTATATCAGTGCATCACTTTCATGACTACAGCCTATGTGTACATTTTTATTCCCCTTGAACAATATAAAGCCTAAGTCTACTGCAGGTGGAAGCCTATGTAAAAGTATCACCTAAATTGCCTTTGTTCCACTCATATAGGTTTATCCAACTTCTTCTATGGATGTACAGTGAGGTCTTTTGGTTGGTACATGCCAGATATAAAGGAATATATTTCCAACACTGGAAATATATAACTATGTTATGTTAGGTAGTATTACATGCAGTGTAAACTATCTGTTTAATTATAGAAGGAAAACAATAGATGTGTAAGTTTTGAAAGAAGAAATCCCCCTCGTACACCTCACAGTGGTTCCTTCTACTCCCTACCATTCCTTAACTCCTTTATATTACAAGCTGTAAGCAAAGTGTGAGGGACTTATTTACTTCTACCAGTCAGCAAAACATTTTTACCATCAGATTCAGATGATATTTTATTAGGTCCAGTACTTTGCAGTCAAATCTTGTGCTTCACTGTGGCCACAATATTATTACAAGTCAGTGTGAAGCAGGAGGTCTCTGCTCATTAAAATTATTATAACTCACTAAACTTGTAACCAGTTGTCAGCTGATCCAGTTTGTTTTTATTTCTGATCAAATCTTCTGATATCCCATGAGTTCCCCCTGACTGACTGTTGGCCCATAGGGCCACCCCATTTAAAAAAAAAAAAATCCTGGAAACGCCCCTGCAAGTCACTACTTGGAATGTTTTGGGGCCTAAACAAAAAAATTGAAGAAATTCTCAGATATTCAAAGAAGTGAACATTTATGATGGACCTCTTAAATGCGAAAGTTAGGAACTTTGTCCTCGTTGGTAACACTCATTAAACAAAAAAGAAAAAAATGTGTATGCGCCTCAGGCTACAGCCACAATTTGGTCGAAATTGTCAGAATGAACTCTGTAAAGTTACAAAGAGCTGCTACAAAAAAAGCATTGATTCTATCTGGATTATACAGGAGACGTTCTGGCTTGAATCTGCTGAGAAACATTTGCGCCTCCTCTTAATATGAACAATTAACGATGGGCTTTAAAAGGGGGATCTTTTGATGGCTCCATCCTGCTCTATTTTACTTGCTCTTCCATTGGCACATAAGCGCGCAGCAGCCGCCCTATTTTCTTGCTGCACATAGCCGTCTCCGGTGCACCGTAAATAATGTTGATAAAGATACCGCTGCAAACGACTTTCACGCGTCCCCCGATTGATTTAACGTGACCTCCGTTTCCAAGTGATATTGGAAGGCTGTTTAAACAGATGAAGGCTCAAATTGTCTTGCTTGTACGCGCATTAATCTCCCATTCATCATCATTACTGGGTGATTGGTCCGCCCACGCCTCCGCCAGCCTCTCGCGTCACGACAAGGGTCTTTAAATTAGGATGTAATCCAATTTAAACAGCGGTAACAGCAGCCACAAATCCCCCCCCTCCCCTCCTTATTTTTTCTCTCTTTGAATTTGCTGTCGGTGGACAGCTGCACCGCACCGCCCCTATCAAAACGCTTTGTGCTGCTTGTGGGAGCCGGGGAGACCTGAGCCAATTCCCACTAATAGGATGTTATAAGGCTGATGTAATTGCTGTTATGTGCGCAATCTCTGAGCCCATCATATCGCGAAGCTCAGTCACACGCAGTCTTCCAGCGCTTAAACGGCGCGTTGAGGCTGGATTAGGCCGCTGAGGATTCAGCCGCATAGTCTGTGCAAGCGAGGAGATGGAAGTCCATATGTGTGGCTGGGTAAATGTGCTTGTAATTTGCCTCACTTTAATGTGTCATTTTGGCACAGCGTGACGCGGGTTTAGATGATTGTGTGGCGCTGCTGCTCCTGTTGGAAAGCAGCTCCAAGTTTCCCATCCAGTTAAAGAACCCGCCATGAAACCAGTTTTTTTTTTTTTTTAAAGAGACTGCACCTTTTGAATATTCAGTTGTTTTTTTTTTGTGTTTTTTAAATGCACAAACTAAAGCACCCGTGTCCCCGTCAGGCTTAAAGACACCGGCTGATAGTTTACATAAATCTGCCTTGTGGTTTCGCCCCGACCCGGGAGGCTTAAACGGTGTATTATTCCAAACATATGCATTTTAATCAGCTCGGTCACACTTACAAGAACTCCAGTTAATAAGGCCATCAATCAAACGCGTGTGCGGGAGGGAGAAGGGGGGGGGGGGGTTTGTGGGTGCAGCAGAGTCTGATTAGGAAGAACCTCTTAACTCAGAGAGCATCAGAGGATGAAAAAAAGGCCAGTCATATTTGGTGCTGAATTGTTATGCTTGGTGTTTCGGGTTCAGTGGAGGGGATGCCAAGGAATAATCTGTTAGAATAAAGGCTGGATGGAGCTGAAATTGACGCAGTTTTGGAAATACAATCTTGAAACTGGATTATAGCTATAAATATGCAGCTGGCCTGTTTCT
>VUQH01033525.1:0-14411 GCA_015106775.1 Etroplus canarensis | reverse complement strand
TTCTTTCCTTAATTTTTTTTTTTTTTTTTTTTTTTACCAGCATCTGCACATTTCGGCCCAGGCCGGTCGCAAGGGCCCCGGTGTGGAGAGACGGGCTGTAATGAGACGGCCGCAGCCTGTTAACAAATCCCCTTGTTAAAAAAGAGAGATGGGAAGCGTCGTTCTCGCGTAACTAACAATACACGTAGGCCGATTTGGACGCATAAAGAGACGACAAGCAAGGCTCAAAACCTTAACCCAATCAATCACGGAGATTTGAACGTCGCTGTGGATCCCAATCTCTCACACGTTGAAGTAATCTTGTAAACAAAAACATACAAACAAACAAAAAAAAAACAGATCTGGGTTTGTGTCCTCAGCTCACTGTCCTGGCTCTGATATGGGATTATTATAGTTCAACAATGGGGGGGATCTGTGATGCGAAGATCTGGCTATGAACCCCCACTTCTAAGCTGGCCTTCACTGTTAATATACTGACCACCCCCTCATGCTGTTTCAGTCCTGTTCGTGTAATATGTTAGGGCTAAAACGCTTAAAGGCTTGTGCAGAACAAGAGCTGATTTTATCTGGTGAGGGGCACTTCCTCCCTCTGGTCCAATGTCACAGATGAGGATTTGCTGAGCACTGAAGGCGTGAAAGTGACAAAAGCGTCAGTCCTGCTTGTCGGAGAGCAAGCGAAGTCCGAGCCGGAAGGCCGGGTCGAGATGCCGTTGGATTGACTGGAGTGGCACGCCAAGCAGGAGCAGGGACTTCCCCCGGGACCTAGGCCGTGAGTTGGACCCGGGTACAAGGAAGGGTGTCTGAAGGCGCACAGGAGCTCCGGCCTCTGGTAGGGATGAGACAGCACCCGGAAACTGTCGAGAGAGCGCAGGGGATTCGAGAAAGGGGCGGCGGCCGGAGCCGAGCCTGCCCCGACGCCCAGGTGGGAGTAGTAGGGCAGCGGCAGGTGGGACGGGAAGGGGTAGGGCAGGTTCCCCGTGGCCGCCGCGTGGCTCATCATGTAGGTGTAGAAGGCCGGGTCGGCAGGGTGAGGCCAAGTCATCGCCAAGCGCTGGCGTTTGTCTTTCATCCTGCGGTTCTGAAACCACACCTGTGACAGAGACACACCGGGTCAAATATTAACCACGACGGCCCGTGAAATGAAACAAAGCACACAACGCATATTTGGCTTTCAGGCACGCCCCACATTTGGACTTGGGTTACAGAAGGTTTGTACTTTGGTTTTTCTTTTTTTTTTTTTGGTCTTGTGGATTACGTCTGATTTGACTCTAATAAGACCACTTATAATTAGAATCTTGGGGCAATTTAAATAAATAAAAAAATGACATCTGGTTACACAACGCTGCTTCTGAGTCTTACTCAAATTTTGGGGTTTATTTTATGTAATATTTTCATCTACGGTTTCTCTGTATTCAAGAATAAACCGTCAGCAATCCTTCATTCAAGCCGTCACTTTGATATACTTCAACACAGGCTCACAAAATGTGGCCAGGAGGCCTGACTCAGCCCTGCTCCTTTGGGATGAAATCTTACTTTGATGGTGGTTTCAGGCAGGTTTAAGGCGGCCGCAAGTTCGCATCTCCGCGGCCTGGACACATAGTTCTCCCGGTAAAACTCCTTCTCCAGGCGGGCGATCTGCTCCCGGGTGAATGCTGTTCGGTACCGGCGAATCTGGTCTGCTGCATAGGACAGAGAGCCCTGACCCGGGACAGTCTTGCTCTGTTCAGGACCACTCTCACTCGGGTGACCCGGAGAATCCCCATTTCGACCTGAACCAAAATGCACAACAATCATAATTAATCAGTATCAAGTGCACCACAGGTGCATTTAAATTTTAAATGGAGCAACAAAAGCACATCGAAGCGTTTTATTTATTTCGTTCGTTTAATATTAAATAGGACAATTTCCCAAGAGCTGGCATTTTATTATTGGTGGGATAATTTAACTATTTGTGTTTCACTTGTGAAAAATAAGGGCCTTGCTGACAGCTCGCTCAGATTTTCATTTCTCGGAGTTTTATGTATTTTCTAGTATTTTTATTTTCTGCAGACAATTTCATATTAGTTTGATATGAATAATAATTTTAGTTGGTTAAAAAAATCAATAATATGCTTTATTGTTCTCTTTCGTTTGTTATTTTGCCACCCTTTGAGTCTGAGATAATCAGCATCTCCAAATTATTCATATATTAATATTTATTCATATAAATTTCATGTAGGGAAAGGCATATTTACAATAAACTGAGCACCTTCGATGCCAGAAAAAAAAAACACCCCAGGTGATTCATATTGTGTTCACATTCCCTTCATATTTCTTAAAAGCCCACATTCGTGCTCATGCAGTACAAGCACATTTGCAGTATGAGTAACTAATTCAGTGTCACAGTCAGTGAGGAAAATGTCTGGTTACATTGTGGGTGTCACCTCAGCGTTTGCAGCCACCACAGTGGTCACTTGACAGAACAGCTGTGCAGCACCGACTGCTGCTACACTCTTTGATCGTGCTGTTGACTCTAAATGGATTTCGCTGACTACAGATCTTACATTTTCCACTCTGCATTTTCATATGACACGTCCAAGTATTCAGACACATCGACTTCTTTAGCACAAGCATGCAATCCAACCTATATACACCTCCCAAACACAGCCTACCTTTAGCTGTTGGGTAGTCCATGCTTTCAGGCGTGCAGCTGACATCAATTTCCTCATAGAAGTCTGATTCCGTGTCTGAGCTGCTGCCGTCTTTGTGGTGATGATCAGGCTGGTGCCTCTCTCCGGCGGAAGACGCGCCGACCTGCCTCACGTCCGTGCACATATTCCTCCGTGCGCTCTCCTCCACCGCCCCCAGATCGCTCCTGTCCCGGGAGTAGGGCGCAGCGCCGGGGCTCAGACAGCCTCTGTGGCCCGGCTTCCCTAGCGGTTCTCGCACGGGGCTCCCGATGGCTTCCGATAAATTAGAGCCGCTCTTGCCGAGCTGACCTCCCTCTGCCAGCATCACCATCTCGTCTCTGTTTTCCATCACAAGCACGACTTAAAACCCTCGACTTCGCCGGCAAGCCGTCAGAACCAAGGAGTCGATTCTCAGGCTGGAGGGGTGTGTGCGTGTTTGTGTGCAGTGGTGATGGCGGTGGGTGGGAGATTGCGTCCCAAAGAGAAGGAGAGGCTTCTGGAAACGAGGGGATGCGATCCGGTCTGAACCTGAGAGGAGACCGCTTCAGAGTGCGGAGAGGGAGCTCTGGGAGGGATCACCATTTACCCTCTCTCTCTCTCTTTCTCCAGAGCTGTCATTCTTAATGGCCCAGTCCTCATGATGGTCCCCCCTGATGACGACACGCATTGATTGGATATATGGGTAAACAGAAGGAGCAACGGCAGCGGCGGGATGAGGGTGGGGGGGTGTCAGAGGGCACAACAAGCAGCATCAGAAACAAGAAAGGCTATCCAGACAAACTGCCCCTATATTTATATATTATTAACCTGTCTGTAGTATCAAATGTCTGCTTTAATTTATTATTATTATTATTATTATTATTATTATTATTATTATCTTTTCATAATATATCAGAGCGTTTAAATTGCTATAAATACAAATTACTGATTAGTTTTATTCCCCCACCCACACACACACACACACACACACACACACACACACACACGCTCACACAAAAACAAGGAAAAAGAATCCATTCTTTTTAGACCTTTAAACAAACTTCAAAATGTAATTAAGCTGAAGTATGTAACTGCGTTTAGTGCACCCTTTCCCCTCGTCTTCCTCTCTTGTCTTGTGACTATTATCCTCATCTTAAGTGGAGTCAAGCAAAGTCCTTGAAGGTCAGGGCTTGCGGTCAGAGTTTAGATAAAAGGCAATTAAACAAGACAAACAGCCGAGGCTGAAATAAAACCATCATCATTTCTTTATTTCCTGCCTAAACTAGTCATAAAACCTGAAGTGTAGTCTTCGAATTTGCTCAAACTTAAATTCAAATTAAATGTTCTAGCATTTAAAAAGGAAAGATATAACACTATAATGCGGTTCTTTGCATTCCTGGTCGTTTATCCAAGTATGACGTGCAGTCTTTCAGGAAAAAGCCAATGAATAGTGTTAAAAGAAGACCTAACTTCTTGTATACAGGGCTAATAGTTCCTGAGTAGAACTTGCTGTGCCTCCAAGGCACAAAGGCATCATCTGCACTGAACACAGGCAAAATATTGAAATGACCCAATTGCAGCATATTAAGTTTTAATAAACCTTGCTTGACTGTGAAGGATGCAGTGCAGTGAATGGCCGCACGGTTATTTCTGAGCTCTCCATCCTCTTGGAGCTGACTCTGTCAAAAGATTACATGTGGGTGTCACAACTGAAAACAACCGCACAGCCAAAGGACAGCGTCCAAAAGCTCGATGGAGCGTTTGGATGTAACGCTTTAAAGAGCCGGGGCCGGTAAATTCCTCAGTCCTATTCTCTTTCTCATATTTCACCACTTTAATCTCCGACATATAAGCGGTGACATCACAAGGACCTCTCAGCACCGGAGTTGGCGATCTTTAACTGTGAGGCACTGCAGTGTATGTGACTGTAGAACACGCATCACGGGGAGGCGGTGTCATGTGGTCTCACGGTGAGGAGACCGTGGGGTTCCAGTACCCTCCGCTGTCCTTGTGCGCCCTCGCCTGTCCGAAAGAGAGAAAAGGCTCCGAACAGCAGCCTCCCCTCCCCCAGAGCTGCAGCTGAGAAGTGAGGGAAATTCCTTTGGCTTTCTCTCCCGACTCTTTCATCTGCTTTGAAAGGGGGAAAAAACTCCCTCTCCCTCCCCACTCTCCGACTTTTGTCAATATCTATCTATCTATCTATCTATCTATCTATCTATCTATCTATCTATCTATCTATCTATCTATCTATCTATCTATCTATTACTTTTGGAGTCACAAATAAAACGTAGCTGCTATCACGTACAAGCGGAGTTAAAGATCAACTTGGAGTTGTTAACCACGCAAAATGATCTAATTGCATCGGAGTACTGAAGGAACTTGTCATCCCAAAAGGAATTTATTAGATTTTATTTATTTATTTTGGCGCAGAAGCAAAAGTAATAGATTTTGCCTATAGCGCGTTAGTTTGCTCTGGTTTAATCTTGTACCTGTAAAATATATGCATCCCATAAGTGTCTGTATGATTAAGTGTAGATAAGGAGGCTATTTCTGTTCAACACAGAACTTCTTGTTTAGACTGAAAAAAAGTGTATTCTGAGTTTTACTTTTGTTTTTTAAAGTCGCCATCATTTGTCATCATGCAGTGCTGGTTGCGAGCCAAAAGATATTAAAGATCCCATTGCTCTGCTACTTACTAGGTGTTATGTAATGGGTCGTGGGCAGGGCAGATATGATCTTGTGATCATCTTGAGATAACACTTAGAAAATGCCTTTGCGCAACAGAGGAGTGACCTTGTGCGTTTACAGTAGTGTCACTTATATTGTGTGTATCTTACATTGTGAAGGACACCGGATGGGTTTGGAGAGCTGGTTGATTGTGGAATGCCGTTTCCTTATTTACATAAAGAAATTTTCCTAGAATGAAACGCAGTTATTTTCGAACCAAACATTTGGAACACATTCTTGCAGCAGAAAGCGCAGAAAGCTGGACTCCACTGTGGCCCCGCTCCAGTGTCTAGTTTTGCAGGGGAGGATCAAAGAGGGGGAGCGCCCCCCGCGGCAGACGCTGCAGAATGCGCCCCTTGGTTTTACTAGCCAGCCCAACTTGAACTTGACCATGGAGCCTGCGCAGTATGCATGTAATCCAATCCTTTGCCCAGACGCTGCAGATCAGTCAGAATGCTTGCTTTTAGCTCAAAAATCTGTTTCAGCGTGTGATAGAATGGCTGTTTTGGTGGATGTTCTGCGTTTCACACAAGGAAACCTGGAAGAAAACAAAGTTGCCTCTCCTCACTAGGGTGGCCCCTCCCGTCTCCGTTGCTTCAACTTGGCCTTGAAACGGGATGACGCAGCTACCAGAGAGTTAACTCGCTGACCTTGGAGCGAAACAAGTCCTGATGACTATACAGCTGGAAGTCTCCAGGCTTGCGAGAACCCTCTTTTATCGCACTTCCCTGCTCCATCCTGCACACCCTGCGCTATTACACGAGGGGCTTAGCAAGCCACTGAGATCAGGCCTGTATTGCCCAATTAAAAGGGGAAACATCATGGGGTAATGGCTTACCACTAGTCCAACAGTAGCAGGGCAACTCACCAGGTGCAAAGCCCCGATATTTCACAAGAGTGCATGCAATTCTTTAGACTGGTACGCGGGTCTCTGACGTCTTTGAGAAATGTGATATTTACAAGTCTGTCTGGGTGCAAATGGATTTTTATTTTTAGGGAGTGTTGCTGCCATCAGTTCCACTGCACGTGTTTTTTTTTGTTTTGTTTTTTTAACCACTGTTTTCCTTCTGTCCTCCAGTCATCTCTAACGAGCACTATCAATTATTGCTGGCCCGATAATTCTGTTATTATTTCCACCCACAGTTTTCAGGGGGGTTTACGTCGACTGCCGTTCAAGTAATGATGTGTGGATGCAAAGCAATATTCAAACCGCTCATTTGCATGTAATTGAAGGTGCGTGACAGCCCCCACAGTGGAGGAGCTTCAGTGTTTTAGAATCGCAGTTTTCCCCAATCTCACTATAGACCTATTGAGGAAAAACCGAGGCGCTTGGCGTACATGGGTTAACCGATAAAAAATAGTCATATGGAAACAGTGTGCACCACGTAAAAGTATTGCTTTTGGGGTTTGTTTTATGTCAAATACAGTTGTAGTTTTTTTTTTTTTATTTAGTTCGTTCACCCTGTGAAGCTCTGCTCTTTTTAATTAACAAAAGAATTAAAAAAAATAAATTATAGGTATCCAAGATCTTCTTCTTCTTCTTATTATTATTTTTACCAAAAATAATCTTTCAGAAGGCTAAATCCTGAACGACACATAGCCTATAACAACTCCAATCGGGAATATTTTAATAATATTAATTTTTCTAGTAATTATCAGCTGCAAAACACATCAGAGAATTATTAGGATCTTATGTTAATAATGAGCTAATTACCCATAAATTAGGATTTGATTTGTGAAGTAACGAAATGTCACAATTTATTTAAAGCATCTCCAGATTCAGGCAACATTTTCACACTGATGACCTGCTTCGTTCTGCCTTTAAAGCGCCTTCGAATTTCAAAATAAATGCAATTTCTTCTAAATTAATAATATCAAAGAATTAACAGCGACAGACTAACTTATAGTTTTTTAGCATTGGAAAAACGGCAAATCTGAAATGTATCCCAACAGGTGCACATTTTTTAAGCTGAATTCGCTGCTTAATTTGAACTTCATAGTCAAGTGCTGTTTAGGCTGAATTTTGGGTTTAATGTTGCTTATCTGGAGTATTTGTGGCCCACGTGACACGACTGTGTGTCGGAAAAATATTATTTTATTAAAAAAATTTTATTTAAAAAAAAATCTAAAAGGCAGGTCGATTGCATCGTGCCTTAATGCCTATTAAAACACAACAAAAACAAACAAAAAACAATAATAATAAAAGGTGAAGGGAGAACAAATAGATGTGATTAGATTTTGTTTACAACTACAATGATTATGATTGATTACGACTAAATGACTTGCTGCCGGAATGATGGAATTTAAAGCAGATCATGCTCCTGTATTCTCCCTGCAGTTGGACGGTGGCCTCGAGTGAAAAATGCAACAGATGTGGAACCGGCTGAACATTCAGTGAAACAGCGCGGACCTGTATATTTACAGGTTCTTGCATGCCAATAAATGATTTCACACGCAGCTTACAGGCTATGCTTTTTGCAGGCTGTTAACGCAGCATTTAAGACTTCGGCTGGAGAGGCTGAAAGAGACCGAAATTTGCAGCAAACGCGTCGGTCACGTCAGGAACACCTTGGGAGGAAGATTTTCTGCATAACCCTGGACCTTCAGGTGGCTGCACCCCCACCCACCCCCTGCCAGACTGAAGTGGGTCAGCTTTTCTTGTTACTTTTATGCAGTCCGTCATAATCACGGCGCAGGCAGCCCTCCAGAAAATATGGAAAAGTCAAGTGTGCGACCGCCCTGTGGTTCCCTGCTTTGACCACAGAAACATACTGGCTGTTATGTTTTGACAGCTTTTTTGACAGCCTTCTTTTGTAAACGCGTGTCATCAGCACTGAAATCTGGCTGCACGTTCTTAGCAGCCCGTTTTATATTCCACTTTATGTTATTAAGGATATAAATTTATAGCTGAGCGTAACTTTATATAGACCTCTCCCTGCTTCACCAAGCCTTCAGGCGCTCAGGCCGTGGGTTAAATGCGCTCTCTCTGTCTCTGGCTGCATAACTTCGATGCCAGTACAAACAAGGGGTTGAGCCTTGATAATGACCTCAGAGAAAAGCCTCCAGGCTCTGCTGCCAAGTCCCAAAGTGGAGTCCTAGGAACTCTCCAAGATCCCTGAAATAGCTCATAGAGAGGGGTCCATGTCGAGTTATGCCATTCATATTCACTATTATTTAGCTGTCTGATGTGGAACTTCTAAACAAAACAAAACAATTAATGTGCATTTAGTCTTTTTTTCATCCTGTATATGTTTATGTGTAAAACTGAGCAAGGATGCAGCGCTTTTAAAAGGTGTTTCAAACCAGGGTTCCTGCTGCACCATTTAAGTACAAGCCGGTGGGGAATTGTGCGTCTGTTTGGCGGGCAGTGGCCCCTCCTGTTGTCTGTGTTCATTGTACTTGGGGAGGTCTCATGTCTGGAGTGACCACATGGACGCGCCGGCAGCCACCTTGGCTGCTGTTACTGCAGGACTGAAGCACAAAGGAGGCAACAAACAAAAAATTTAAAGAAAAAGCTTGATGAAAACAGCCCTGAAAGGACGGATAGAACACTGATTGGTATTAAATTCAACTTGATGTAACACGATTACAGTCCATACAACACAGTGTGGATTAACGCAACTGTGTGTGTGTGTGTGTGTGTGTGTGTGTGTGTGTTTAAAGCTTTTGTCTGTATTGATGAAAACGCTGCAAGGCAACGTAGTCAACAGGCTGGGCCTTGTAGCATGACTCATAAATATTGCTGCATATTGTTGCTGAATGATTTCATTACTTGAGCTTTCTTGTACCTTCAGAACAAAACCCGACCGGCTCGTAATGAATGACTTCATATTTTACCTAAGCCTTACAATTATTCAAATCCACTGAAGACAATCACGTTTCATTTGACTACTAAATAGATGTCCCATGTGACGCTGTTTATTGGCCTAAACGAAGATGTCTTTGAACAAGCAGAAACTTTGCAATCCAAATCCAAGAAGGAATATATTTCCTTTTGATCTCAGAAGACAGAGGAGCCTATTGCGTTCCCATATTTTGTGCATAACAGAAGGTAGAAACTCGCTTGAAAATGACTGGTAATAAGATTTCGAATCAAACCTCTTCTTGAGTTCTCTCTTTTGGATGAATGTTTAGCTCCAACTGTTGGCAAAAATCCCCTCCAAACGCTCCCTCCCTGGTTGCATTAATCAATGCAAGCACCTCCTCCTTAGATTAAACGGCGAGTAAACTTCTTTTTTCTTTTCTTTTTTTAAAAAAAAAAATGTCATAAGAAAAACTGCTTTTCAAGCTGTGGTTTCCTTTTGTTGAACAAGCTCAGTCCATCCCCCTTTTCAGGTGCCAGTAAGTCTACGATTCAGAATATAAAACTAAACAGCCTATATCAGTGTTTACAGTTTATTAATATCTAATTTACTTTGATATATTATCGAAGTTAAAGTTGTGTTTGATTTTACTGTACACATGTTCATATTTAATGCACCAGATCAAACCGAAGGATCCTTTTTTATTATTTTGACAAACAAAGAACGTCTGCAGGCTGGAGGCCAAACATCTCCATCAGTGACTGGCAGCTTTTTTTCATTTATTTATTTTTTAATCTGTCTTGCAGCATTACAGGACAGATATGCACATCTGGGGGCGGGGGGACGACGACACTCGTGCTGGATTTTGAAACTCTGGTAACAAATCCAGGGACAAGTCCATCACGTCCCCCCTGAACTGAATAGACGGATAGCCACTGGCCATAAACACCACACACACACACACACACACACACACATTTTTTCACACATAACTGCCAAAAACACCTCTAAAAGAATTTAAAAAATAACACAACTACATTTGCTTTATATTTCCAGCGCTGGGATTCAAAGCTAAGGCCTACGTGCCTCCCAGAAGAAGCGGGTGATTGGAGTCAGTTCGCAAGAGTAAACAGGGGAGAACACAAAATGACAGTAAAAGTTAATGCCCTCCAATAGCTTTCATTGAGACAGGAATTCTCACCCCTCTTCCGCTCTTTTCAAGAGCTCAGACGGTTTGCTTCAAAGCCTGAATAGTCCGACGGGCTGGATGGCTAGACGGCAACTTTCAACTTGACCTTGGCCTCCAACCGCGTTTACGTCCTATGCAAAACGCGTACACACCAGCACGCCGAGAGCTTTTCTGTATTCTACCTTTGCATATAGTAAACAAGTCAAATATGAAGTCGACTGTATAAATAATCCCCCTAAAATCACTGAGGGTATATCAGATTTTCCCTTCCCATTAAACCCTTAAAACTGATATTGAGACAGGCAAGTGAAGGCCTTCTGTCATTTTCAGAACCGCCTATATGCATTATTTCAGTCCCTTCATGTCAGTAAGATCATATTTTTTCTTAAGTCTTGTGCGTCTTATCTGATTATGCGCAGAATGGAGACGCAGCAGCGGGCGACAGAAGCCGCATGTTTAATTCCACGGATGGAGTGCGGAGCTGAGGCAGCTCACTCTGTACCATAATGCTTTTACACACAGGGTCTCCTATTGTAAATGGTCTTGTACTAATATGATTTCTTTCGCGACGCAGACAAAGACTTGCCTGTGCGCATCCATGAAGGCCACAAGCGATGCATATGAGTCATATGTAACTGACTGAGGCATGGCTGCTTGTTTGGAGCTTGTGCCCTTTCCAATAATCGGCTCTTATTTTAAGTTTACATATGGAAATAAGCAGTTTCCACTCAGCATTACCCAATTCTAGCATTTGGAATCATGGAACATAAAGAAATGCAAAAAAAAAAACCCAAAACAAGTTTTTTAATTGTGTCTTACGTTCGTTTTTAAATATATGCGCAACATCCGCCTTAATTTAAACCAGAAATGCTAAAAGTGAAATCCTCTGATAGGTACAGTCACCTTACTTCGCCGCATTTTTCTCCATTTAATTATCCGGTGATGTTTACAGTCCTCTTTGCATAGCCCCGTCACGTGACAACATCTGGACCAATAACAGCGCAACATCTGCGCTCTTGTGCGCGTCAGTGGCTTTACTCTCCGGGAAGCAGCGTCTCCTTTTTTCAGTCTGAGGGCTTTTTAAAAAAGAGCCAGAAGCTTCAATGTTGGATGCCGTGCTATGACAACGTCACTGCTCCTCCGTCCTCGCTGGGTCGACCCGTCGGTGATGTTCCTGTACGACAACAGCGGCGGTTCCGATGAAGTGAGCAAGAACATGGAGGGTTTTGCTGGTGGCAACTTTGCTGCGAACCAGTGCAGGAATCTGATGGCGCACCCCGCATCCCTGGCACCCAGCACGGCTTACTCGTCCGGCGACGTGCACACCTCCGGGATGGGCGAGCCCGTGAAGCAGTGCAGCCCCTGCTCTGCAGCCCAGAATTCATCCAGCGCTTCCCTGCCGTACGGCTACTTCGGTTACCCGTGCAGAATGTCGCATCACAGCAGCATAAAGTCGTGCGGAGCGCAGCCGCCCTCCGCGTACGGAGAGAAATACATGGACACGTCCGCCTCGGGCGACGATTTCACCTCCCGGGCAAAGGAATTTGCTTTTTATCCAACTTACCCCTCCGGCCCGTATCAACCTGTCCCCAGTTACCTGGACGTCCCTGTGGTGCCAACTATCAGCGCGCCGTCAGAGGCCAGGCACGAATCCCTGCTGCCTATGGAGAGCTACCAACCGTGGACTCTCGCCTCCAACGGCTGGAACAGCCAGGTTTACTGCGCCAAGGAGCAGCCTCAGCCCGGACACATGTGGAAATCCTCCATACCAGGTAGGCCACCACCCTCAGAATCCATCCTTCACAGGACAGATCTGTTTGGCATTTTGGTGAGGATACACACATAGCGCGGTGGCATATTGGGTGTGTTAAAAAATGCCACTCCAGCTGTATAATATTTAACAATTTTCGCCACAATAAGCTTTAAAACGACCAGGAAACACAACAGCAAATCTGCTTTCCCCACTAGAAATGATAAAGGTTGTTACTATTGTTTTATTAATCAGTTGTCATGATTGTTTGGGGGGATTCCACAATCCACTCCCCAAAAAAAATCAAATCTTGCCACATTTGATTTTATTCAGAAGCAACTGGAAGTGTGCCACTCAGCACTGAGCAGACTTTTATTCATGGGAAGGGAAACATGATCATGATCATGAAAGTGAGGTTCCAAGCGGATTCTGACATGTTCCTTTATGTGTGTTCCTCAGACGCGGTGTCCCACGCCGGGGGAGACTCCGGGTCTTACCGGCGTGGAAGGAAGAAGCGCGTGCCGTACACCAAGGTGCAACTGAAGGAACTCGAGCGCGAGTACGCCGCCAATAAATTTATCACAAAGGACAAAAGGAGGAGGATATCAGCTCAGACCAACCTGTCCGAGAGACAGGTCACGATATGGTTTCAAAACAGACGCGTAAAGGAGAAGAAAATTGTCAACAAACTGAAAACTATCAGCTAGTTTTTTTTGTGTGTGTGGGTATTTTTTTGTTTCTTTTGTTTTGTTTTTTGACGGACAAAATCTATGGGAACCTACACACACACACACACACACACACACACACATACACATACACACACTTACACACTCTCTCACACACACACACACACACACACACACACACGGACGACCAGTTCCTTCCTGAATATGATTCATATGTATGTAGGCAAATGTTTTTGTTTTGTTTTGTTTTGTTTTTTTCCCGGATCTCCCCAAACAAACAAACTTCCCGGCCCCGTCCTGTGAATGCCGGACCCATCACTTCCTGCCACTTGTTAAATATTAAGAGACTCGAGTGGGAGAAAAGGGAAAATGTATATCTGCAGTACGTGTGACTTCTTCTTCTTTTCTTCTTCTTTTGGCATGCTCGCTCTCAAAGCAGGAAAAAACTGACCGCAGGTGCGTGCGCCACCGAGCTACACCTTTATCTAGACTACGACTTTTAACGAGAGTGATAAGTGGAAGATTCACAGGAAGTGACGGCGTTATGGATTTGGACCTTGGGAATGTTAAATATTAATCAATCCCGGCTTCCATTTTTTCTTAAAAAGCCTGCGCACATGCTTAGCTTGTATGAAGTTTAACCTTGTCATATGAACCCGTGCTCTCATGCATACCCTGTCCATGGTGCAATTCCTATTATCATGCGTAGATAATCGACATATGATATGATTGATGTGTGTTCATGTCAGTCATAGCTTTTATAATGTGTGCGTATTCTTGTGGTTGTATATAAGTATAAAAGTAAATTCCGGCATGATATCCAGGTTGTGTGTGAGTCCAGTATGTCGGTGTTAAGATCCGTTCCAATAAAATAAGAACTTGGTTGAATTATATTTAAAATTTCACCCTTTGAGTGTATGACTATAGCTCAGTTTAATGTTTTTTTTTTTTACATCCATCCATTTCATCTTTTAGAAGGAATCACTCTTCCTTTTTTTAAATTCTACTACAAAAAAAATCACGAAGGCCCAAACCCACGCTGCTTGCCTGAGATACTTCTACAGTTATACTCTCTTCTGGTGGCTTTGCTGGGGTTTCAAGTGAACTTTATCCAGAAATGCTATATACAAATTCTGTTTAGAAAGTCAAATATTTGAACTGTGCTGTAGACTCCCGTTTGGCTCCGGGATTAGAGGAAATAAATCAGTTGAGGCCTGTCTGTGCTGAAGTATAAGCTGACATCGCCATCTAGTGACGACTGTGGGACATGCCGTGGTCAAAACGTCCCATTCAAACCTTAGAGGCCTAAATAATAATAATAATAATAATAATAATAATAATAATAATAATGCTTAACTTGTATTTTATGCTCGTCTTTGACCCAGTCTAAATAAACAAACACAGGCGAAACTAGTGAAAGAATCACAATTTATTTTCATTAAACACTGCAAAATATCAAAATATTCTCACATTGAACGCTCACGGGACACTGGAAAACATTGTTTTATTATTAACATAATTTCCAACACGCTTTCGTTAAAGGGCGCAGAGGTTGCCTTGAGATTTTGAGTAAAATCAAAGTAAATTCCCGAATAATATTCAGGT
>VUQH01033523.1:0-10065 GCA_015106775.1 Etroplus canarensis | reverse complement strand
AATAGGGCACCATATTTTCCACCTCAGCCTATGTCAACATAAAGGTTCTGTACTGTGGAAGAGGTCATGCCTCATGCCTGTGCCAAAGACATCATGTCCCTGTGATTCTAAGGATTACAGACCCGTGGCACTAACCTCACACATGATGAAGACAATGGAGAGAATCATCCTAGACCAGTTCCGGCCAATGGCCAGTCTGCAAATGGACCCCCTCCAGTTCACCTACCAGCCCCAAATTAGAGTTAATGATGCCGTCATCTACCTGCTCAACCATGTCTACACCCACCTGGCCAAACCACTGAGCATTGTGAGGGTCATGTTCTTCGACTTCTCCAGTCCATTCAGCACCATCAGGCTAACTCTACTGGGTGAGAAGCTGACAGCACTGCAGGTGGTTGCCTCCCTTGTGGCCTGGATTACTGACTATCTGACTGGCAGCCCACAGTATTTACATCTGCTGCACTATGTGTTAGACAATTTGGTCATTAACACTGGAGCTCCACAGGGGACTGTTCTCATTCCTACCTGTGACCATCAAATGCTGCAACTCCTCGCTATTTTCACTTGCATTACCTTTATACACTTGATATAGCACTGTCAACATTTTGTTTATTTATTCTCCTTTAACTTTATACAAAAAGGTGATATATTCAAACTTAATTTTCTGCCCATACATTTATATATCTATATATCATATTATCACATTAATTCATTTTCATTTTCATATTCACATTCATATTATTTCAATATTTCATTTATTTATATCTAATGAAATGTATTCATATATAATTAAAAAACAATATTTGCACATTTCAATCCTGATTCATGATTCATGATGGGCTGGACAGCCACAAGAGCATGTCTCAGCAGTAAACTCATCCCACCTCAATGTCTCACTGAATGCCACTGGAAAACACTCCTACCTGTGGCTGTTAAACTTTAGAGCTCCTCCCCCTGACACCTGGCCGATTCCCTACTTCCATGCTGTGTACATACTGTAAATAGTACTATTTAACTTTGGACCACCTATGCTACACACAGGACTCTCTGTATATATTTTTTATCATCTTTATCTGTATTTCTATCTTCATATTAATATTTATAAATATAAATACAAGCAATGACTTATTCGGATTCGGATTCTGATTTTGTTCCCCCAGTATGTTTTCCAATCCCCTAAATATAATGATAGTCCATATTATTTGTCAGAGTGACCTTTAAAATTCATCACAGCCATTAATGGAATACTGTCAGAGAAAAGAAATTTAAAAAAAAACTTCAGTATTGTTATAATGTTTTCCAAAGATATTTGAATGTTATCGACCCATTAGCTTGTCATTACCAGTTTTAATAACTTCCATAGCTATCACCAGTAGACACCTACCTGCTGCTAACCATAGCCCAAATGGTGTACTATTATTTATTCTAAACAGTGAAAACAAGAGAATGCAACTCAAGATTTCTAGTTTTCCTGTGAACAAGCGTATGCACAATCTTAGGTGGAGTCTTTCCCCTCAAACTCAAGTCTCAAGGGTATAAGTCGCACGACTTATGCTGTACAACCCTCCTACCTTGTTATGAAGACGTCTTTTGCTGTTTCAAAGTGGAAACATGTGGCCCATTGCTGCCTAATGAGCCAGTTAGATGGTGGAGGAGGCCACCTTCTATGGAAATGATATCCCAGAGTCCTAGCATTTTTATGGCATTCAAAGGAGTTTGAATGAACTGAACAATGGATAAATTAATGAATAAAGAAACTGCATTTCTAAGAATGCTAGGGGATGTCTGGCATCGACAATTACTTGTTTTTTAATTTTGTTTTACAGTACAAGGTGATCAAGGACAAGTGAATCTCTGTGAAGAGTAGTGCATTAGTAGAAGTGGTGTGTGAGTGTTTCAACCCAGAAACTAATGAGAGAACCAATGACAACAATGAGAACAGCAATAACTAGAAGCACTCAAAGAGCGCAAACCTCCATCAAGGCCCTAGAGTCCCCCATAACACCATAGCACCTGAAAATAATTGAACCTAATATTTTACCCCATAATTTGATTCATTGACCATGAAAAACTATCTCCAGCACTTGGACTCATATTGATGTTATTGTTAGCTTAAAATGAACACAGACAAACACACAAAAAGACAGACAAATTATGGTGTACACATAACCTACATGGTAGCAGTAATAATGACAAGGCAGCAACTCACTGCATTTTGGAATGCAGACATGATCAAGATGACCTGCTTAATGTAGACAAGCATCTCTTAATGCACAACACATTGAACATTTTTTGCAGATGAGCTACAGCAGCAGAAAACCACACGAAGTCAGTCAGCTAAGAACAGGAAATCGAGTCTAGAATTAGAACAGACTCACCAAAATTGGACAACAGACGACTGGAAAATTGTCATCTGATCTGATGAGTCATGAATTTGGCTATGACATTCAGATGGTAGGATCCGAACTTGACGTAAAGAACATGAAATCATGGATCCATCCTGCTTTGTATCAGTAAATCAGGCTGTTGGTGGTGTTGTAATGGTGTGGGGGATATTTTCTTGCCACACTTTTGGCTCTTAGTACCCATTAAGCATTGTTTAAACACCACAGCCTGACTGAGAATTGTTGTTGACCATGTCGATCCCTTCATGAACACAATGTACCCATCTCTGATGGCTGCATCCAGCAGAATCATGCACCATATCACAAAACTCCAAATCATCTCAAACTGGTTTCTTGAACATGACATTGATTTTACTGCACTCAACTGGCCTCCACAGTCAAGTGGTGGAACTGGAGAGTTGCATCATGGATGTGCAGCCGACAAATCTGCTTTGTGCAGCAACTCCATGATGCTGTAAAGTCAGAACGGAGGAATGTTACCAGCACCTTGCTGAATCAGCCATGAATTACTAAGAGGCATTTCTGAAAGCCCTGGTGAGCGTACATACCACATAAATAAAGCCAACTACACATAAAAAATAATGTAGAAAAAAATCAAGTGGGGGATAACAGTATGAATAATTTCTAAGATGGGTTACATGTACTTCTTTAACACAAAATGCTAATCAATCAAAATTAAAGCATTATTCCAGATTATTTAATTTGCTTAAAAATTTTGACACAATTAAAGCATGTGGAGTACATAATGACCCAAAATCCCACAGTTCTACCCACTGGCGTGTGTTTGTGCTCCAATACTAACTGGCGGCAGACCCAACTTAATCACGAGGGATCATACTGGCCCTCTCGATAGGAAGTTAGAGTACAATAAAAATGACAATCACAATCAACTGACATAAAGTAGTTTTCAAGGTCTGCAGCACAGGCTTGGCTTGACTAGCTTGCAGTGCATATGGAAAGCTTCACATCTGTTAAAATATGAAGAAACATACTCTCACTATGTTTGACAGTGCAGGTAAAATTGGTAGAACAAGGAAGGTAACGTGCCATTCCTCTTTTTCCTCCACCAACAAATGCAAAACAGTTTCTGATGAATTATGCAGACAATTTACCAGAGAAGCTGTTTTTCAACATAAAAATATGAATTATGTCATAAAACAAAATACCATAAACTTAATTTCCTCTTTTGTGGCACACAAATCAATAAAGGAAAATTATGCTTATGAGAAAATAGAATCACTGCCGTGCCTAATTCACTCTGCTTTGTGACAGATTTTTTTTTAAATTCCCTATGGGGACTGCTTTGAATCCAGGAAGAAGAGAGAGTTGGATATGTTCTTTGTTGTCTTACTCAACTGAAAATGAAGTCCACTAGCCAGCATTACTCTTCATTCATGACTGCCTACCATGAAACTCTGGGATTTACAGATTTTCTAGAGGGCATGGGTGAAAAAAAAAGTGGCATCCCCACCACATGCAGATTTACCCATAGGCACCAAGAGACTGAAAGAGGCACTCAGAACAGCACACATGCCACTGACCAAGCAAATAATTTACATTACAGCTCATATGATCAGTTTCAAGTGATGTAAGTCTAAAACGCTGAGAGGTATATACAGTATATAAGTGAAGTGAAAGGAATGGAGTGAGTGTGAGCTGGAAGCATTTTTAGGATTGCGATGAACAAAAAAGCTCTTTGAAGACAGTGATGATTGCTTGCATCTTTTACTTACTCATCCAAATTGCTATTAATCATTTGCCTTAGTAGCATAAAAGCATACTGTTGCATATCTATGGGTGAGACATCTTAAAGGCTTGAACTAGCATGACTGACAGCACTGTTATCTCCATCCGATGGTTCCTGGCAGTCAAGCTTCAAACTACATCCAGAACCACAATAGAAACACTTTCAGAACTTGTGAACGCAATTTATTGTAATATAGCACAGCACATCTCAATAAATGCTCATCAGTGGACTGCTTTTTGAGATGCAAGACTCATTCCTTTTCTTCAGATACAAATATTCACTGAATCATTTCTCTTGTTTCCAGCACTGCCTCACTTGTTAGGAACTCCTGAGGATTGCTGCGCCAGTAGTGAATTGATTCAGAATAAATTCTGAAGCACGTGGAGTTGTATTGTGTGCTGAAATGTCTGCTGTATTAAACTGAGCTGCAAAAATGTATTGATTTCTTGGCAGCGAGGCAGTTTTATAGCTACCAGTCTTCTAATGAACTGTTGGACAAAGATCCTCTCAGGCAACTACCTTATATTAACTATGGGAAGGCTGCCACTGAGTGGAATTGTTCAAAGGGTGCAGTCTCTCTATTACCAAGGACTGTGAAATACAGCACATCAGACTATATATGTGGCAGTTGTGGCTCAAGAAGTAGAGTGGGTTGTCTTCCAGGAGGAAGGCTGGCAGTTCGATCCTTGGCTTCTCCGCTCCACATGCCAAAGCATCCTTGGGCAAGACACTGAATCCAAAATTGCTCCCAATGGCATCAATTGGAGTATGAATGTGCGCACGATATTTAAACGTGCTTAAAGGTATAAAGCATTGTATCAGTGTGTGTGTGAATGGGTGTATGAGGCTCGTAGTATAAAGGGCATTAAGTAGTCAGTTATAGTAGAAAAGCATTATATAAGTACCAGTCCATTTACAAACAAATATGCTAAAAAAATGAGCTGAATGGAAATAACTGTTTCTAAATCACTGGATGATGGATGTGATACACATATTAACAATTTCATTTTTGAATGGACTGTCTCATAAACCTATGTGCCTGCCTCTTGTTTGGGCTGTTAATGCTTTATAACAGATCCAGAAACCGTGAAAACACTTCCAACTTCATTCAGTGGCTAATGCTTGACTTGGGGCAGCAAAGAACAGACTCCTGCTAAATCTGCAAAATTTTAGAATTATATTATATTATAAAGCACTTGGAGTTATTAAAGTCTGCACACAGTGTCTTGAAATGTCTTTAAACAAGCACACATGAAATTAAATTGTGCTTTATAACTTTTCATATGTAAAGAACGTCAGCTTATTCAGACTGAGTCTGTTTTCAGTCTTTTTGGGCATCATTTACAAAATATGTTCCAAAAAATGTTATAATTATTTGTTAGACCATTCTCCTATTGCTAACTCCAGTGTTATAAATTACATTTTCAGATGAGCAGTGACAGTTGTTTTAGAAAGGAGAAAAATAAAGTATGCATATAACTGAACTTTGAACTGTGTCTTTGCCTTTATTCATATATATGTGACCATTTTAGGAGAATAGATCCTGTATGTCATTAATCTCTAATGGGTTTCTGAAGCAGGAAAATGCTACTCAAGTCACACAGGTAACACTTTCTTATTTCAAGGCAGTTTATTTGCATGGTCTTATCATCTAAGTGAGATTTCTGTTCAAGTAAAATTAAAAACTAATAATTTATGTTGCTGGAATATTCACAATAGTTGTTTAAACTAGTCATTCTGAGCAGTCTATACTAACAAAAGAAAATGTCTAACACAACATAAGTAAACAATACAGTTTTTATTTAGTTACTTAAACTCAAGTATTGTTACACAAGAAATCATTTATTAGTACAATATTCATTTCCTGTTCTACTTTACTTGCTTTTTTCAAGTCAATCAATTGGCTTTTTCTAGGAAAGGTTAAGTAATTAGAATGTACAGCATATAAGGAGATCCAGGGACTATGTTAAGCTGTTAGGGGCTTTTTAATGGCATGGATTAGACCCACTTTTCATTTTAGAGGAAGGGGTCATTTCAAATGAACTTCTTGCATGCTTTGATAGGGATGAAAATGATGTGAACTGTGGGTCTGTTATATTAACACCTATGGGAGATTTTGCACAGACATGTCAGAAAGTGCTCTTCAGCACCATCATCAGAACATGAAATGGATGAAAATCTATTGCAAGAACAATTTTCAGTCCTGTGGAGTTCCACACACTTGGGGAATGAATTGCAAGTTTCAATGATGCTCTTCTGTTGGCAAATTGCAGTTTTCTTAATTCATCACCAGCCATTTGGTAGAGTATTTTTTTAGCTGAGGTGGGCATACACTTTAAGAAAAGTCAGTATTTTATAGTAGTATCATTATTCTAAAAGCTAACATATCGATTAACATCAAAAACACATTTTATTTACAAAACACGTCTTTCAGATATGCTTTAGGAACACGGACACTTTAAAAAAAAAACTAAAGGTAAAGTATGTGTGTGGAAACCAACACAGACAGAAAAAAAAAAAAACGTCACTGACTGAAGTGAGCTGGATGAGGCTCCAGGAATGAAGAAATGTATACAGAAGAGAGAATGAATGGCTACATAGGGTCAGTGTTTTAAAGTTTCTTGTTTTTTATGTGATTACATTTAAATTACGTATGAAGTTTTAACACTGACATGCATTACTCATATCAAGGAAACAGATCACACAATGTCTCTGGATGTCTTCAGATATAAAACTAAACAACACCTAAGCACAACTGAAGATGCAGTCGATGACTGTGTAAGATACCAATGAGTTCTTCTCTGTCTTACATTTTTTAGGTTTTCTTCTTTAAATATTTTTTTCTTGACAGATCTGTCCAAGCTATCCATTTGTCATTTTCATTTCAAAGCAAAAAAGAAGACATCTCTATTTTAACATTCGAGAATCATCAACTAAAAGCAAAAAGGATGTCATCAGTGCTTTAACCTGTGTTAGTCACATCAGACATGTTTGCAAGACAAAATCTCTATGAATAGTTTATTGGATGTCAGATTAATCCCGATTTACCTTTCTGGGATGATAAAAGTGTACACGAAGTGTGTCAGCATTATCTCTATTTGGTTCATAAGGCCATGAACCTGCCTTGTTCATGAAATATAAGAAAAAAGGTTGAATTTCAGATGTATTAAATACTGCCTGTCAAGTAATGAGTTTTAACCTTTTTTAAATATTAGCACTAATTATAAGAGAGGCTATTTGTGATGGTTTAAAGTCATATGTGTCCATTTAAAAAACAAGAAAAAAAACAAGACTCAAAATCTTTAAGTACATGAAATAATATTCAACACAGAGGTGGAAATGAAAAAAAAATCTCCTATAGTATTCATTTCACTGCATGCTGCAGTCAATTGAATACAATTTTCATTCAAATGAATTATAAATGCTAATTTGATCATGATTATGTGTACCGAAAGTTTATAGCAGAACATCTTTGTCATCTAAACTATGTAAATAATTCCCTCCAGTATAGAAAATTCCATTTTTAACAGCCAATGGAATGTTTCTCCATAAATTAGACACATATAGAAATGCTTGAGTTGTGAAAACATCAGTCTATTTATAAAGTCATACTGTGGGGTACCTGTTCTGTTTCAGGAATAGAAGACAAGTCAGTGTAAATGTAATTGGTTTAGGGTAAGATTAGTTCTGGGGTATGATTATGGTCAGCCAAGTAGGGATGTCATGATACCAGAATTTTAGTACTTGTTAGCAAGACCAGTAAAATTACACAATTTTCAAGTTGAAAAATAAAATAGCCTCATTTCCATACTGCCTTTGGTGATTCAATTATCAATTTTTCTCATCAGCCTCAAACACAAAGTATTTCTGTCTGACTCCAGATTGAATTTCTTATTAACAAGCAGGGTGGAACTATCCAGGCAGCTGCACTAGTTACTGTTCTGCCACATGTAGTTTTTGCTGTGCCATTTCCTGTATTTGTGGGCATTCTTCTTCTTCATGTGAGGAAAGACTAGATCACTTGTAGCCCTATTCTGCCCCATCGGTTCTGGAAGAACTGCAACCTTGGCTGTGTTCAGTAGTACGGATATAATTAAGAAACAGCAGGTACTGTCACATTTTCAGAACTTCAGTATCAAAAGGTTCCACTGGAGTCAATTCTAGTGACATCCCTACAACCAAGCAGTTGAAAAGTCAGTGTATTAGGGTAAATCTCCAGGGACTGATTGCAGATGGAATAAATGTCTTCTGAAGTAAGAAACACAGCTGATTTTGTGTGTGTGTGTGTGTGTGTGTGTGTGTGTGTCACTACACAGATTGATATTCTTTGGCCTCAATTTCATATAAAGCATGTAAAATTTCCTTTTAATAGAGGTGGCACCTCTCATCTTCTCCAAGAGAGTATTACAGTGCTTCAAAGACTGCCCCGAGTCAACTAGCAGGCAATAGTAATAATGTGTTTTATCCACTATTGGGATGGTGTAATCTTATATGCATTTGTCAAAAGCAATGTGTGGTAATGGAATAGTAATATCTTTTTTAAACAATTTTCACATGGGTATGGATGTGGTTTTCAGTTGAAGCATTCTTTTAAGGTAAATTCCAATTTTCCAATTTCTGTTGTTATGATGGTAAAATTAGTGATGGAATATTTAGGCTGGTTAAATATAAAATATACTGTACATTATGAAAACACAAACATTTAACTAACAATTCATCTTAGACTAGGTCAAATCTTTGCTGAGTATATAGTTGCACCATCTGTGTAGAATATGGTCTTGCAAAGAAAAAGCTGACTGCTCTCCTTTGGACACAGTTTCATCCATGCAGAGCTTTTTTTTAGTCCCTTCCAGTAACATAATCAGCTTAGACATTCAAGTACAAGATTTAAAAATCATTCCTCTTAAGTCATGATTTCTAATAAACAAAAAAACACCATTATCTGAAAGTATTCAACAGCCTGATTTTAATTAGCAGTGGAAAATACATATACAGAGACAATATTAATGACACTGAAATTACAAGAATTTGCCTCAGACTTAAATCTGACCCTGTGGAACCATGAAATTTGACTACACAATCATGAAATTGATAATGTTATCAGATGTTCTACCCATTGTATATATTAACCACACAAAGTCTGGAAAAGAGCCAGCAAACACGTCAGCTCCTGTGGTGGCAAATTTTTTATCTTTGTTATTAAATCTCTTCTAACGAGCATACCTTCTATAGTGAGTAGCCACACCCATTTTGATATAGCTCTTACAACTGAATCAGCTCCTTCAGAAATTACATTTACAGATACAGTCACTTAAAGTTTCCTCTCCCAGCCGGCTGCCTTCCAGCTCCCAGGCAGCTGTCAGCCAGCTGTCAGCAGGCTTGAAGTCCCCCTGCTTCTCCTGGGGCGTATCTACTCTTTCCACCATGACCACGCCCCTTTTACTCAATTGCAGAGTGTCACCAAGAGTTGGTGCTTTCTTCACAAAAACTTTGACTTCTATAGATTCCAAATATTTTTATGGTATTTCATGCTGAAATTTCCAAAGTTGATTCTGTTCATCTGGACGTAAAGTTTCCGTGGGAGAAACGTTTCATCACTCATCCAAGTGACTTCTACAGTCTCAACTGACTGCAGGTCTCCCCAACCTTATAAACAGTACATCAAGGTCCGTTGATCAAGGCCCACAAAAATCAAAGGCCATGAGCACCATCCACAAAGAGTTGGGGAATGGCTGCAATCACAGCGTTGTAAGACGGCGAAAGATGTACCCTTAGGCCCCCTCCTCGATTCAGAGACGGTCTTTCTCTTTTCACATATATGGCCTCCTTGACTCCCCGCTCAAACCAGCGTTCCTCCCTGTCCAGGATGTGTACATCTTCATCATTGAAAGAGTGTCCACTGGCCTGTAGGTG
>VUQH01033522.1:3356-13724 GCA_015106775.1 Etroplus canarensis | reverse complement strand
TTATTTTGACATTGGGCTGGGCTCCGTCCTGGAGCCAGGTCTGGGGGAGGGGCTCAATGGCAAGTGCCTGGTGGCCGGGGTTCCACCCACGGAACCCGGCCGGGCCCAGCCCGAAGAAGCAACGTGGGTCCGCCCAGCTGGCCTGGGAGCGCCTGGGTGTCCCCCCTGAAGAGTTGGAGGAGGTAGCTGGGGAGAGGAAAGTCTGGGCTTCTCTGCTCGAACTGCTGCCCCCGCGACCCGGACCCCCGGAAAAGCGGTAGACAACGAGACGAGAAGAGACAATATACAAATTATTTTTTAAAAAAACATGTTAGAACAGGGTAAGCATGACATGCGATGCACACCCTCTGTCCTGGATGAAGACATCTGATGGAGACAGAAGATTTGCAGCGTCCCTTCCATTATAAACCTCCTCCTTCTCACTAGAATCATTTTTGGTGAACTTTTTAAGAAAAAATGTCATCACTCCCTCTTCTTCTGTCAGCTGCTCCTGTTAGGGGTCGCCACCACAGCGGATCATCTGCCTCCATCTCACCCTATCCCTGCATCCTCTTCCCTCACACCAGCCCTCTGCATGTCCTCCTTCACTACATCCATCAATCTTCTCTGTGGTCTTTCTCTTCTCCTCCTGCCTGGCAGCTCCATCCACAGCATCCTTTGTTCAATATGTCCACTATCCCTCCTCTGAAGATTTCAGAGCTTTGCCTCTCTGACTTTGTCTCCAAACTTCTCAACTCGTGCTGTCCCTGTGATGGACTCATTTCTAATCCTGTCCATCCTGGTCACGTTCAGGAAAAATCTCAGCATTCTCAATTCTGCCACCTCCAACTCTGCCTCCTGTCTTTGTGTCAGTGCCACCATCTCCAAACTGTACATCATAGCAGGTCTCACTTCTGTTTTGTGAACCTTCTCTTTCACCCTTCCGCTATCCTTCTGTCACAAAGCACCCATGAAGAAGCCCCCTCCTTATTTCCTTATGCAGTTGCGTGAATTTCACCCACCTCCCAGCATGAACAGACATACATCTTCAACCATCAGCTTCAGCTGATGATCATTTTAAACTTGCCTGTAGTTTTTCCAGTTTGTCCTGTCCATGTGTGTTTTCTTCTTGTTTCTTTGCTTTGTTCTTGTTTATATTCCTGCTTTCTTTTTTATGCATTATGTCACTATGTCAACAGTGCACTTTATATTTCTTCTATGTTAATCATCTTTTTACATTAATAGAAAAGAGTTAGAAATCTGTGGGGAAAAAAATTCAGATTTATTAGAGAACAGTAGCAAATTTAGGATTAAAAATGCCAAATGTGGGGTAAATTCATTGAGGGGGTGAATTTATATTGGAGGAAAAACTGGAAACTTGTTGGGAAAATTTACAAGGGATACAACATGGAAATTTACAAGGAAAAAAACATGGAAATTTGAGGGGAAGGTAGACACATTTCCAAGAAATCTGAGGAAAGTGTGGGTAAATTTAGACAGGAGTTGAAGAGAAAGACCACAGAGAAGATTCATGGATTCCGTAGCTTTTATCTCTAAAATTCGCCTTGTTTTACCTCCGCCACTCGAACTTGTTTTTCCTAAGTTTGAGCCATGCCGGCCACCGTATGAGCTGAGCGTGCTAGCGAAGGGTTAATGTAAGTTGATTATAATCCCTCGTAAACACACGTAACGTGCTGCACGCTGACTGACGTTAAATAAGGCCAGCCTGTGAGCTGCTGGGCGTGTTTACAGACTCACTGAAGGCTGCAGAGCTCAAAGGGCGATGCTGTCCGCGGTTCTCCGGTCGGCGCTCACCAGATGTGAGTATTTTGTGTTCTAATGTGTCACCGTGTACTCTGTGGGTACTGTGTGCTGTACAAGGTTCCTAAAACAGCTGTGTGAGTGTGACGTGCAGCGTGTTTCAGTTCAGAGGTCACATTTAAACCTTCTGAATGTAGGTGAAAGGTCGTGAGGGTTCTGGCGCCCTATGTGTACTTATACCGTGTATATCTGTGTACTTATACTCTGTGTACTGTGTGTACTCATACCCTGTGTACTTACACCCTGTGTACTGTGTGTACTCATATTCTGTGTACTTACACCCTGTGTACTGTGTGTAGTTATACCCTGTGTACTGTGTGTACTTATACCCTGTGTAGTGTGTCTACTTATACCGTGTGTCTCTGTGTACTTATACCCTGTGTAGTGTGTCTACTTATACTGTGTACTGTGTGTACTTACACCGTGTGTACAGTGTGTACTGTGGCTAACGTTGGATATTTTGTGCATGCTCGAAATTTTCCAGTGACCGTGCCGTATTACCACGTATACCAGCGTACTTCAGCGTGTTCTTAGCATGTACAAAACTTCCCTAGAACTTAACTGACGTTTGCTGGCATATTTACATTTTTTTTTTTTTTTCCTACGTCAATGCGGATTAATCTGCTGTGGCGACCCCTGGTGGAGAATACAACGGAGCAGCCTACATTTTTTTCCTATGTCGGCGTATGCTTGTTAAATCGTCAAGGTGTGACAGGGACTTTAAGAAAAGGTACTTTTATTGTCACAATGCTTGTAGTATCGCCTGTTAGGAGTAACTATTGAACTGAAAGTGCTCCCCGACCTCTTCATCACAGGGCCTGTTTATTCTGCCTCCTGTCTAAAATGAAAGCACCTACGGCTGCTCCTTTGTATTCTCCCCAAGGGGGCGCTACAGCAGATTAATCTGGTAATTTGGCAGATATTTTACACCAGATGGAGGGACCTGTGCTTCCATCTGAAATCAAACCAGGGACCTTTTGCTTGTAAGGTGAATGTGTAAACCAGTCCACTACAGGAACACTGCCTCCTGACTGAAACGACTTGCCCAAAATAAACACAACTACAAGGACTGTATGTATAATCTTGGTCTCAAAAGAACGCTTAGACATGTGAGATTACTGCACGCGTGTCAGAATCAAAGTTCTTTAGGGGTTAGGGGTCACCATGGCAGATCATCTGCCTCCACCTCACCCTGTCCCTGCATCCTCTTCCCTCCTTCATGAACCTTCTCTGTGATCCTTCATCTTCTCCTCCTTCCTGGCAGCTCCATCTTCAACACGTCCAAACCATCGCTCAAGCCGCTTGACAGTTAACCCCTTCAGTACGAGAGGGCAGGTGGTCACAGCTAACAAGGATGCGCCTCCTGCGAGCCTCCTCCCTGAAGGTGGTGTACTGAGAATGGAGGAGAGAGTAAAGGAGGCACAAAATAGTGACGGTCCTGAGACCAGCCCCGTGATGGTCCACTTGTATCATTTTGCTTCCGCTGCTCCGTAGTCTGGTCTCCAAATGAATTCAGCCTCATGGTGTTGCTGACCTTCTGTTTTCTCCCCTCAGACACGAGGTTGTGGCTGCCCAGTCAAGCTGCCGTCCGAGCCATGTCGTCTTCAGGCGGTCCCACCTCTCCATACACCACCCTGGCTGTCAGTCGGCCCGCAGAGTCCATCACGCACATAGAGCTTCACCGGCCTGAGAAACGCAATGCTATGAACATGGCTTTCTGGAGGCAGGAATCAAAATCAATCTATGCTTTACAGTGTCCAGAGACCTGATTATTGTCCTGACGTGTAGCTATGTTATTGTTGAATGCTGGGCTGAGTTTTAAACTTTAATTTCAATTAGAACGCCTCTTTGCCGGGATTAACCTGAACTCTTCTGTTTCTCTCAGGGAGATGGTGGAGTGCTTTAATGAGATCGCCGAGGACCCGGAGTGCAGAGTTGTGATACTGTCTGGAGCAGGGAAAATCTTCACAGCCGGTGGGTTCCGTACCTCTGAACGGCTCTGTTCTCTCTCTTAGCGGAGCTGTGTGTAACCTCAGCCGCATTACTGCTCAGGTATTGACCTCATGGCCATTGCGGGCAACGTACTTCAGCCTGAAGGCGACGACACGGCCAGACTCGCCTGGAACATCAGGAAAAAGATCAGGGACTTCCAAGAGTCGTTCTCCGTCATTGAGAAGGTTAAAACTGACTGTTACGCTACAGAATCTAAAGATTGGACGAGCCACATATATAGGTTTATATTTGTGCAGCATTGATGTGTTTCCTCTAAACTTGTTCTTGCAGTGTCCAAAGCCTGTTGTGGTGGCCGTCCATGGAGCCTGCATAGGAGGAGGTAGGACATCGTGCTGGAGTTCATCTGTGTGGCTTGTTGCAAAGAGTAGTGTTGAAGTTGGCTCCTCAAATACTGTGAAGTATTTACAATTTAAAGAGCACAGAGATAAGTTTGAATGTGTGCTATATAAATGAAGCTGAGAGCTGTAATTTAGCCCACAGACAGATTATTTTGAGATTTTTTTTTTATAGAGCAGCAAATTATCTCAGGGAAACTGGGCTAAAAAAATTAAGCCAAAAAACTGCAGTTCCTCTAAATGTCCACTTGATGGCTAGCTGTGGACTGCAAAATCTTACCACCTCTACTCTGAGTCGCTGAACTGGACCTCTCCACTGTTATTTGTGGTGTTGGTGCCTTTTGAAGCATTTTTAATGGTGTTATCTGATATAATACAGCTTGCTGTGTTCTGGAGAAAGTTGCTGAAACTGTACGTACGCCTCCCTCTCCCACCACCTTTATCTACTCCATCTTAGAGGACAGTGAGGCGCAGCTGACCTTTTTCGCGTCCACCGGCAGTGCCTCAAACGGCCAGTTCCGTGGCGGGGCTCGCCTGCGCCGAACCCAACCACGGTACAGAAGATGGACTTAGCTTCTGGGTCTGAAAAGTGAAGTCGACGTGAAAATGCCTTAAACCTCAATTCTTTTTAATGCCCCCCAGGTGGTAGGGTGATCAGACCCCAACAAACGAAATGACACGTTAACAGTGTCTGAAATGTTCATATTCAGCCTCAAAGGAAAAAAAAACGACTGCAGGTTACCAGATTGGATTAGTTGAATAAGTTATTGGTAAGTGTTGTATAAGTTAAGAGCACGCTGAAGTACGCCAGTATACGTAATAGTACCGCAAGGTCACCGAAAAATTTTGAGCATGCACAAAATGTCCAACGTATGCCAGCATATGGCTCTTACGTCTGGCATACGCGGACCGTATGTTGCAGATACATTATGCATATGATGACTTGCGTTACCTATAAGTCGAAATACGTGGAGATGATGTCTAGCGTACTGGGGTACTCATCATATGCAGGGTGACTAAGAGAAATAAATCTCCAGAGGCTTAAACTTAAGTTTGGCTATGCCAAGCGTTTTATTAAAGTAACACTTCTAATAAAACAGGAGAAAGAAAACGAGCCTGCGCCCTCAGACAGGATAAACAAAGTCTTCAAGGTGCCCCCTTCAGTCCTCTTCTGCGATGCTGCTTCTTCTCTGCTGATCTTACCCTCGATCCTCTCTCTTCCTCCCAAGCTCGGGGATGCAGCCTCTTTTATCCACGTCTCGATAGGCCGTCGGAGTGATGGTGACAAGCTCACACTTTCACAGCTCCTTCTTTTCCAGTAACTTCCATCATCTGACTGATCAGGCTGATCTTGCAGCTTGGGAACAGGACTTCGCAAACCAGCTGGGGGCATTATGGTGGCTACGTCCATGTCTGTGGGTCCAGCTGGCCATTTGCCTGCCTCTGTTACCTCAGCAATCCCATCCAAAGCCCTGCCACACATTTCAGGCCTGAATTTAATGTTTTGAAGGTGCTTTTTTTTTTTTTCCCCACATCCTTTCGGTTTCTTTTTAGTTTAGCTACACTGTAGATATTTCAGTTGGTTGATTATAACGCGCCTCTGGGAGAACTCACCAAAGCCACACCAAGTCAGACCTACTCTGTGATTCAGACCTCTGGTTGCAGAGGAAAATGTGTCTTCTCTTTCATATGCATTAAGTGTTTGTTGTAAAACAGAGGAGGGATGAGCTGAGGGTGGGTGTGTTCTCTGTGGCAGGTGTGGACCTGATTACAGCCTGTGACATTCGCCTGTGCACCCAGGACGCCTGGTTCCAGGTTAAGGTATGTTCACCTGATAAAACAGGAAGACATGGGATAGATGATTAATCAAATATGGATCAATTCAATCTGCTGACTAATTATTTTGAATGACTTAACTGATGGAGGCAGTTGTGCTCCTGACTCTGTACTGTCTTTGCATTCTGGAGCTCCAGAAAAAACACAGTGGAATAAAAAAAAACAGCATCACATCTGTTTAACATTCACAAAACAAACGGAGTGTGGAACTCCCTCCTGTTGCCTTGCACATCCACTGAGTTGCAGTTCATACCACTGTGTGGACAAATTAATGGACACGTGCCTGTTGTTTTGAGTCTGCGTTCTGCCACGCCCCCTTGCTGATCTCAAAGTGTATTGTGGAGAAGCTTTGAATTTATTTTAGGAGAAATTCAAGGGTGGAGTGGGTGGAGACGAGTGTCCGGGACTTTGTGACAAGAAAAGGGAAGGTTTACAAGATAGTAATGAGATCTGCTATGATGTACGGTCTGGAGACGGTGGCACTGACAAAAAGACAGGAGGTGGCAGAGCTGAAGCTGCTGAGAGTCCTCAACGGCTGTCCCTCTGATGGACAGGATTAGAAATGAGTACGTCAGAGGGACAGCTCAGGTTGAGAAGTTTGGATACAAAGTCAGAGAAGCAAGAGTGACATAGTTTAGACAAGTTCAGAGGAGGGATAGTGGACATATTGAACAAAGGATGTTGAAGATGGAGCTGCCAGGCAGGAGGAGAAGAGGAAGACCACAGAGAAGATTGATGGATGTAGTGAAGGAGGACATGCAGAGGGTTGGCGTGAGGGAAGAGGATGCAGGGATACGGTGAGACGGAGGCAGATGATCCGCTGTGGTGGCGACCCCTAACGGGAGCAGCCGAAAGAAAATTGAACTTTATGCCCAGCATAGAGACGGATGGCTGTATCAGTAGACTTCAAAGATGCATTTGAAACAAAACTGTTACTAAATGTTGATTCTGTTTTTATATATATATATATACACACACACACACACACACACACACACACACACACATATATATTTATATAGCACATTTCCACAGTCTGTGTTTCTGCCTTGCTTCACAGGAAGTTGATATTGGACTTGCTGCAGATGTCGGGACGCTCCAGAGACTTCCTAAGGTCATCGGCAGCAGAAGGTAAAACAGTTCAGGAAAAACAGCAATAGCTGAACATTTAAAATGACTAATTATCATTAACCTGCCACATATTTACAATTCACAGCAACGTGGCGCTTTCAAGTGCCTGAGTGCTTATGGGGTAATAAAAACTTGTTTCTCGTCTTCAACAGTCTAGTTAACGAGCTGGCTCTGACGGCAAGGAAGATGTATGCCGATGAAGCAAAGAGCAGCGGACTGGTCAGGTAAATGTGTCCCCTCATCACAGTGATCGTTTGCTTTCAAAAGTTCGGACTGATTCAAAATGCTTGAGGGGCAAGTAAAAAGTGAGACCGTGAGGTCATCCCAGATTTCTAAAACAAGGCTGTCACTTGGTAGTGGGAGGTGTAAATGCATAATTATAAGCACACCACAATCCATATTGGAATACTTAGAGAAGCATTAGATACTACATTAAAGTGCAGGTATGAATAGGTTTACACTTACTGTCAAAATACTTGGAGTAAAATTCCTTTGTTGGCCTGAAGTCATCTTCCTGGCGATGCTTTCCTAGACTTTTTTTGAATATTTGCACCACCAACTGCTAAGGCCATGCAGCTCCAGACTGCTATTCTTTAGAGTCAGTTTTGAAAACTTTACTAAGGGTTTTACAGGGTGCGTAATTTAAAGTAACGTCATAACAGTGCTCGGACAGTGTGATCTGACTGGCTTAAAATGCTTTGACATGACACAACGTGTGCTTTAGAGGTTGGGTAGCATTGGCAATTTGGCAGAGGTTTTTACACTGGATCTCCTTCCTGACACGAACCCATCATAGTGAGAGGGGCTTGTGTCCCCACCTGGGATCAAACCAGGGACCTTTCTCTTGTAAGGCAAATGCGTAAACCACTGCACTACGGGCACACTATTCAGAAGCAGTCTCTGGCCAATACAAGAATCAAAAGTGCAGCAGCACCTTCAGCAGTTCTCCCAGTACTTAATATTTAACAAGTGCACTTAACATTTAAATGCTCTCGTTTTGTTTGCCCGTCTGCTTCTTTTTTAATAAGAGTCACCACAGTGGATCATCTGCCTCCCATGCATCTTAAGTAGACAGGAATAATTGTAACAGGCGCACAGCCATCTGGCACTTAAAAGTGGACCCAGTGTGTGAAGTGGCAGGTGTTTGGAAATGGTTAAAAACCTTCTTAAACTGACTAAAGCTCTTGTAGATGTTTTGGACATGAAGTCGAACTGGTTAGTTAACATTCTGTGTTTGTGTTGAAGAGAAATCAGATCGAGTTGAGTTGGGGCAGGGCTGTACTCTTGTGTACAAACAGTTTATTTAACCAGACAAATCCTAAAGCACATTGAAACAGGTGTTCTGGGAAAAGCCTGAGAGTAGACTTTAAAAGCACACACCTACTGCTAAAACACCACCCCCTGGTGGTGAAAGTCTGTTATATTTGCATATTTTAATTAAAAGAACATTTAAGAAGTCAGTTTTCAGACTGAATTTTTAAAAAAAATTATTCTGACAGTTTAAAACCTTTCATTTCCTTTTCAGCCGAGTGTTTGCAGATAAGGAGGCCATGATAGCTGGAGCTCTGGAGATGGCTGCGGAAATTGCTTGCCGCAGCCCAGTGGCTGTGCAGGGCACCAAAATGAACCTAATCTATGCCCGAGACCACAGCGTGGCAGAAGGACTGGACTACATGGTGAGGAAAATAAACTATAAAGCTTTCTGTGCTTGTTTTCATGTTAGCTTTACAGAGAGGAACCTGATTTCAGCTCATAACTCTGCTCAGTAAAGGAAAGTTGACTTGAAGGAGGAGGAGCTAAACCAGCTTGTTTCAGACAGGCCCAGTTTAAGATAAAGGATTATTTGGCTCATGCAAAGCTACTCCATACTACAGTCCAAGAATACTAATACAGAGCTGGAAATGAGTGGTTCTCTTTAAGTCGAGTCTGCCTCCAGCTACAAGCATGTTCAAGTGAGAGACTTAATGAATCATAAAATGGTCCTTTCCTCTCCAGGCAGGTTATCTGAAAGAATTAGACTAACCTGCATTCTCCCAGGGGAATCAGGTTCCTCCGATTAATCACCACCACCCATTAGAGTAACCTGGTTTCTTTTTACACACCTGAGCTGAAAGCTGAACGGGACACGGTCAGTTAAGTGCGTGAATTTACTCACTGTGTTTAATTATCCTTTTCCAGGCCACATGGAACATGTCTATGCTTCAGAGTCAAGATTTGATGAAGTCAGCTCAGGCTTCGATGGAGAAGAAGAGTCTCAAAACGATTGTTTTTTCCAAACTGTAAACATCACTGAGGCGCAGCTCAGATACGAGGAAAATTCTGCCTGTTTACTCCCCCACTGTGGCCCCTCTGAGGGAGTAAAAAACACCTGAGATTTTAATCTGTGTATACTGTACTTCTAACACCAAACCTCAACTTTCTAGCTGTGACTGAAGATTTGAGTCCAGATGGGTGTAAATGGTCTAAAAACAAACAGCATTTTGATGTCAATGTGAGTGATCACTCAGGTAACATCAGAAATAGGTAACTAACAGATTTGATTTAGGTAAACTTAACCTGACTTTATGATTTTGTCCATCAGAAACATGTAAATGACCTCATGAATGTTTTCTTATTAAAGAAACTCATCTGAAAGCAATTTCAAATAGTTTTTCCAGCTTGCAACCACAGGAAGTGATCCTACACAGTTTTAGTGCAAATAACTTAAAATTCTTTATTGACAAAACTATAAATTAACATTTTCAAGGTAAACTAGAACACAAAGTGAGTCACTGCCGGGTCTGCTTGGCACGAAGCTTCTGTAAGGTTTTCTGTGAAGAGATGGCAGAGCAACGTTTTTAACCAAGTCAAATGTCAGTCCATCCCTGCAGTTCTAAAACATTTACAATGCCTTGTCAAAGTATTCACACCCTCTAAACTTCTCCACATTTTGTCACATCACAAGCACAAACGTAAACCTATTTTATGTGATGGACCGACAACAGTAGTGCATAATTGTGAGGTGGAAGGAAAATGATTCATAGTTCTGACCAGGGTACCACCTTCCACGGCTTGTGGCAAACTGGAAGCAGGACTTCTTATGGCTTTCTTCTTGCCACTCCTTCAAAGACCAGATTTGTTGAGCACATGATTTATAGTTGTCCTGTGGACAGATTCTCCCACCTGAGCTGTGGATCTCTGCAGCTCATCCAGAGTAAAGGGAGCTGAATACATATGCATGCCACACTTCTCAGATTTTTATTTGCAAAAACAT
>VUQH01033520.1:0-12065 GCA_015106775.1 Etroplus canarensis | reverse complement strand
GTACAACAGCCGAGATCTCTGTCCAGAAGCGCACAGTCCTAGGAACAGCTAATATACTGCGCAGGACCCTCAAGCTCCCAGGCCTCTGGTAGAGGACCCGAGCTTGAAGGATAGACCGCCCGCAGGGGCGAGAGGGGATTTATATATACAGTATATATATATATATATATATATATACTGTATATCCCACTCACCCTATTAGTAGCATACAAACATATATGCACAATCACGATAATTTTAAACAACATAAATACCTACCTCAAACATACACGCAAGTATAAACGCATGCAATCACATAGAACTATGCCTTTGGACTGCTCCCTTGTATTCTCCACCAAAGGGTCGCCACAGCAGATTAATCTCCATTGGTAATCTTTCAGAGGTTTTATGCTGGATATCCTTTCTGAAGCAACCCTCCATGATGAGAGGGGCTTGTGTCCCCCCCGGACCAGGGACCTCTTGCTCGTAAGGTGAATGCGCAAACCACTCACCTTACAAGCAAAAGGTCCCTGGTTCGATATATAAATTTCACAGAATTGGATCACGCTCAATATGACCTTAGTTTTGTATTGGGGGTTATATAAGAGAAATGTTCCCCAGTTTATGAGGATTCTGCCAGAATTGGAGAAGTGCTGTATTTTGAGATCATGATTATGTCAATAGATTAAAACTACTAATGGGCTTCACTCAATATCAGAACTGGGGTAATGCACTGTCCACACACACCATACAGGGATACGCTTTTTATGTTTGTGACCTTGTGTGTAAGTGCGCTAAATAGTGTAATAAAGCAAAAAGTTTCTGTTCAATGGTTTTACTAGTAGTTCCAGCAGTTGTTCAACTATCTTTGAGTAGATTATAATGTGTGTAACTGCTATAGGTATTAAAGATACTTCAGCCTTCAGCACCACCACTATTGTTTTTCTTTTCTTTCTTTCTATTTTGCACAGAAAGCATTTATCTTTGTTGAGTTCATGCTTTTGAGTTTCTGAGTTCTTTCAGGGTTTTGTATTTCTTAGTTCTGATGATCTGTTATTGCATCCTTTGTTGATATCTGTCTATGAAAGTTATTTAATTCTTTAAATGTTCCTGCTGTGTTCCTATCTTTCGTCAAGTTTAGTCTCGTGTCATGTTCCCTGTGATGGTTTCTGTTTCCCCTATAATTTCGTGACCAGTCTTGCCTAATGTAATTTGTTCAACTTTACTTCCTGTCCTTGATTGTTGCCACCTGTGTTGCCTCCTCTTCCTCCTGTTTCTTGTTTGCTCGTTAGTCTTTGTGAAGTTATACCCCTGCCTTCTTTCGCTTTGTGTTTTGTTGTCAATGTTAGTTCCTTGTTTGTGTGTTCGTTCCTGCTCCCTGTGGTTTTCATGCATGGTATTTAAGCTTATGGCCTTTGTTGAGTTAAGAACCTTTTGGCTAATTAAGGCCCTCCTTAAGTTTTCTTGTCTTGCTTCCTGGAGTTCTCCATTTGGGTCCACACTCTCTACACACACTCTTTTTCTACCTCCTCACAGTTATATGACAAATAAAAAATTACATGTAAATTGACTTATTTATTGTGACAAAGTACTCTTTGTTGATCATGACTGACCTAATCTTTGGTTTGTACTGGTTGAAGAAGAGGGAAAGATGCAGGGCACAAGGTTAAGTCGTATACAGTTTTAGTCATTTGTGAAGACAAACTAACTTAACAGAGGGCTTTTGTTGGAGTTCTGATAGTCTGCCTGGGATCCCCACACAGACACACAAACATATAACACAGGGGCCAAGATGCCTGCAGTCTCAGTTGGCACCCTTGGAGATTAAAAACACAGCAAGAGGAAGGAAGGATAGAAAGAGCCTGGATGTCTGCCAACAAGTGAAGGAGGACTGAGAGAGCTGAAGTGAGGGAGAGTTTTGGGGAAATAAAATGAAAACGAAGTCCTGAGAATGTAGTTCCTGTTTTCTATTAACTGGAATAAATGCATATTGGTATAAGCCTTTTTCTTTGCCTTTCCCTTTGACACTTCTCTCTTTGTGTGTGTGTGGTTTGTGGCATGTTAAAATAACAATTATCTTTTGCATGTTTGATTGGCTCATCTGTGACTGCTAGCAGAAAACCTCAACTACGACTGTGCATATTAATTTATTAAAAAAGTAATAATCTTGAAAACATTGTGATTATATGTTCTGAAATTGTACAATTTGAACTTGTGATTATTATATATTTCTATAAAATAGCAATAATAAATAAATGAATAATACACATTCCAACAGGCTTCAGTGTAAATAGGACCACTGTGGTTCCTGAATAATTTTAATGGTGAGACACTACCCCATTTTTTTTTTTACAAATTCCACCACGCAGCCCATATGTAAATAAATAATTTACATGGCTAGATAGACCAGTGACACAACTTGCAGGGAATAGGTGTTTTCAGTAACTAATACCAAAACTTTTTTGGCATTTTACCAGCCTTCACTAGCCCAGTCCTAGGTGGTTAACAACTCAATTTTGATCTCTCTCATCAAAATGATTACTGCACAAAATTTTGGCTGGTTTAAATCAGTGTGATTTTGATTAAATAGTGTCTTATCCCAAAGTGAATGCATCTTTAATCGTCTAATTTCCAAGCACCAATTTTCTCAGTTATCTCAGTTTTGAAAAATGTGTGTAAATGGTGTGCTTCATATCACTTCAGCATGGTTTGGAATTTTAGCATAAAATTATTCAGTATTTTCACAGTGCTGTCCTCCACTTGTGCTTTTTCAAATATTTGACTTCCAATATATAAATGATGAGAATTTTAAAACTGTGTTTTAACATCTCTACCAGTGAGATAAGATTTATCCCTAAGAAAAAAATAAATAAAAATAATTAAATAAGACGCGTGTGCACACACAATTTTTCTTATTCTTCTTTTAGCTCCCATTAGGGGTCACCACAGCAGATCATCTGCTTCCATCTCACTCTATCAGTTGCATCCTCTTTTGTCAAGCCAACCCTCTGCATGTCCTCTTTCACTGCATTCATGAACCTTCTCTGTGGTCTTCCTCTTCTCCTCCTGCCTGGCAGCTCCATCTTCAACATCCTTTGTCCAAAATATCCACTATCCCTCCTCTGCACATGTCCAAACCATCTCAACTTTGCCTCTCTGGCTTTGTCTCCAAATCACTCAACCTGAGCTGTCCCTCAGATGTACTCATTTCTAATCCTGTCCATCCTAGTCACCTCCAGCAAAAATCTCACACACACCATGAGAGAGAGCAAGAGAGAGCGGGGGTGAGAGAGAGAGCGAGAGAGAGAGAGAGAGAGGGAGAACGAGAGAGTCCTTTAACAGAATAGCAAAAGAAATGACCACCCCAGTGGTAAACATTATTTGTTGCTCTTTTTTCCCAGTCTTTTCTTTTTTTTATGTCAGAATACACACACCCACCCAATCCAAGATTGCTTGAAGAGCAGCTAATCCATTTTCCTGTTTCCATTCTTGCCAAAGGTTGCCAACAGCATATCATCTTTATGCTGCTGTTGCATGTTCACCATGAAAAATATTTTGGTTCCAAACTTCTTGAGTCTGATAATATCAATAATAATATTGGATTTAATATATGTCAATGTCCATGAGCCCTCTACATCTGTCAAGAATAGTGTTGTGTCAATGAGTAATGAGACAGTACACTACAAAACCACTAATACTAATTGTCCATGTTTTTACGGTAATTTCGTAGCTCTCCAGCTGTTTATCCAGTTTAATTCTAGTCTAAATTAGAAATGAGCTTCACAAAAGAAATTAAGAAGTTAGAGGAGAAAAATTAAAATGAAAAAATGAATAAGAAAGGGATTAAAAGGGCAGAGGATGTAGGCTACAGTAGAAGAGAAACCTCATATCTAAATGACTTCAGCATCTGACTTAAATATTTCAGCACCTGTATTCGGAGTTTCCCACATGCCAGTGTACCCCTAGGAAGGGCATCCGTTGTAATTTTTTCGGCAAATAAAACATGCGGATCGATCATACAGTACGATTTCCATACCAGATCAGTTGAGGCGCACCACGATGACTACTACCACTATTGCTGTTGACCAGCAGGGTTCCAGTCGAAAGTATGCTACTGTTGGCTGAAAAAAAGAAGGAAAAGGGGGAGGTGTGTTAGGTGTTGCAGTGAGGGAGAAGCAAAGGTAGGAGTGTGGTGGTTAAAGTACAGACCTTCAATGTGGGACCGTGACTGGTAAGAGAGCTGGCTGCACAATTAAAGATGTTGAGATTTTCATTAGGAGTGAAGAGGGCAGTCAGGATTAGAAATGAGTACATCAGATGCACCGCTCAGGTTGAGCAGTTTAGTGATAAAGAGAAGCTAGGCTGAGATGGTTTGTGTTCAGAGGAGGGATAGTGGATATATTTGACAAAGGATGACAAAGGAAGATGGAGCTGCCAGGCTGGAGGAGAAGAGGAAGACCACAGAGAAGGCTGATGGATGTAGTGAAAGCGGGCACTCAGAGAGTGGGTGTGACAGAAGAGGATGCAAGTGATAGAGTGAGATGGGGGCAGATAACTTGCTGTAGTGACTCCTAAAGGGAGCAGCCAAAAGAAGGAGAAGATCCACAGAGTTTCCTTTGGTCCCAGTGTTAGCAGCTTTGTTCACACTGATGCAGCAGGTAATCCTGCAAGTGACCAAATAATTTTAAAATAAATCTTTCCCCCTTCAAACTGGGACATTTGGGAGCAAGGGTAATTAGAAGGTATTGAAGTCCTTGTAAGGTGGGCTCCATCAGCTTGTGTCCCACTGGAGTTCTTAGAGTCATCCAGAAAGCTAACCCATCCAACATATTAATTTAAAAACGCCTGTATAGGTAAAAATAACAAATATGCTCTTGTGATTTTCTAACTTCTGTGACAATTTATGTGAGGAGAGAGAAGTGTGATAACCATCAATTACCGGAAAAAAGGACATAGAGATAGTTGGAGAAAAGCAGAATTCAGTAGGATAAAGGAAGAATTGTGTTCATTATATGTGGTATAGTGAGGTCTCTAATGCTCTGCCACTCTATCATAGCCCCAAACAATGACCTGGGCTGGCTAATTAGGGCTCCCAGATATGGATGGCGTTTATGTGTACAGCCTCGCCTGGCATCATTCTGTCACTCAGTAAAATGACCCTGGCCACCTGGGCACACTCAGTCACTGACAAGGCGCAAAAGTATATACATATGCCAATGCAAAAACATATAGATACACACGCATTCTCATTCACTGGATTATAGGGCTCATCCTGATCATGGTTAACATTTCATGGATGCACTCAAATCTAAACACACAAACTTTGATACAAATACACACACATATGCACACTGTACTTTTCTGAATGTTTTTGTAGGCCATGCTTTAAATAACCTTCCAATCCCATTGGCTTATTCCCCTTGCTCCTACTCCCTCTTCTCTCCCTCCCTTCTGTCTCCCCCATTCTTCGTCTCCTCACCCTCTATGCCCCTGTTAGACCCCCCTGGGAGCCTGCGTAGCTGGATGTGTGGCTAATTAAGGCGACCTACGCGGACCCTGCGTGTTTTAGTCCCTCTCCTTAGAGATGTACAGTGTCATAGAGCGAGCGGCTGTGACGATACTAACACTAACTCTTTATCCCTTGTGTGTGTATGTTTATGTGTGTTAAGGAAAAGGTGTCAAATGTTGGAGATATCCCGGTCCCATTTCATACATCTTTTTCTCCTTTTTTCCCCTTATGCTTTCTCTATTATTCCCATTCCTTCTCTCCTTTGTCCCACATGTCCTTCTTCTATTTTGCACTGTATAACTTGTCCGCTTTCCTTTTCACTCTCACCCCCCTCTCATATATTTCCCCTCTTGTCCTTACTTTCCTTCCTTTTCCAGTCAATTTCATTCTTTCATTCTGCCCTCCTGCTTTTGCCTTTCTCCCCTCCATAGGTGATAGAAACCCTAGGGCTCCATTGCTGCTGTTTAATTAATTCTTTTTATCATGTAAATCAAAAACCAAGCTTGTGTCCTTGACTTGAGAGCTCTCAAGCATGCACAAGTGAAAGAACGACACAAACAAACCAAGGGGACCGAATGCCTCCGTCTCCCAGGAGGAGTCTAAAAGGATCTGCTAAAAGAAGAGGAGGAAAGAAAGAAGATTAAAAGTCACTTTACTCTGTTTGAATTTGGGACAGAAGTGGATACAGAAGTAAGAGAAAGATGGAGGAAAGTTTTGGATGAATAGTGTAGTCTTGGCTTTAGCAAGACTGGTGGATATTGGTGTTTAAATAACAGACTCAGGGAGGCAGTGGAATAGAGGGTGAAGTTACTTGCAAGAGAATACAAACATCTTCCAGTACCATCATTTTATTCAAGCAACACTTTTGGAATTCCCTCTATAATTAGCAAAAGATTAGCGTGGCAAAGGCATTACTATACAGCACAGGTGTCAAACACAGGGCAAAATTGGAAAATGGTGTATTTTCTTCAGTTTCATAGTCTTCTTGCTGACAAATACATTACCCATGGTTTGTCATACTCCAAAATAAGAAATCAAGTAAAAAGTTATCTTTTCTGTATTATTCAGTATTTAAATTAATTATAGAAAATGTCCTTTTTCAATATTTACAACAGAATTTATTGTTTTTACACTGTAAAAAATAGGACATTTTCTGTGAATTTATATATGTCTGTGTATATATATATATATAAAACAGATAAAGCCCTTTTTTTTCCTCATAACCAGTATCAAGTGTTTCCTTGCTTTACTACAGCAGCAAGTCTTTTTTGTTAAACATGCGTTTCTTTTCCTTAAGATATCTCAGGGATTTAACGTGTAATTAAAGGTCTTTATTCCAAAAGTAAGGGCTACAGTTTGGAGGTGGTTTTTCTCCATATGTTTTCAGACAATCACTTTACTGATCTAGCCCACTTACGATATAAAATGAGTTTGACACCTTTGCTATAGAGCATTAAAATCAGACAGCCAGAGAAGACTGAAGCATTTGGATGGAGTTTCCATGGAAGATTGCTATTTGTTTAGTTGTATAGGGTCAATTAACACTAGACTGCATTCACAAAAATTTTGCTGATGAAAGTCTTTTTGAAGCTATCAGCCAATTGATTTGCGGGTGTATATGTGATGTTGCATGGGTGTGTACAGTATATAACGTATGGGTATGTTATTTTTTATTTATTCTGAAAAGGCTGATCATCACAAGTTTTGCAAGTGATCTTTTCAAATGTGCTGATTTGTAAAAGAGATATAGCCAGTTCATTTCAGAAATGACCAAAGTTGTCCACCTTGAGCAGTTCAGATTAGCAGATTCATATAAAAGAAACCTGATGAGGGAGTGATTAATGACAGAAATAGTGCAGTGTAGGTGTAGGTTTTAGGCATGTATTTTTCTCCAGAAGCAGCAGGGTAATCAAATCCATGACAGGCAACTGAAGGATAATCAATATATTCTGATATAAGACTAAGCTTCTTAATCAGAAATTTCTGGAGGAGTGTGTGTGGCCACGGAAGTTAGAGCAGTCATTCTCTGGATTTTTTAATCTCAAGTGGAGCACAGGATTTATTCAGACTATTCCATTGTACAAACCTGAATTTCTGTGTAACAGCTTGCCTGTGGTATGTGTAGAATAAAACAAAAAATTAATCACTGTCAGATCCTGTTTCATCTATTTGTTAATGAGATTACTTTATGTAAAGGCATGCATCACTCTTGTGTTTTTCCCCTATATTTTTTCAATATTTTTATGCCTTTGAGTTTTGTCTTTTAAAATTGTCAGATTTAATGAATGATTAAGTTTAAAACATCTCAAAACCACCACTTTTTCACACACACATACAAATTTGTGCCAAGCAAGCTTGTAAACCATAACACTGAAAAAAAACACCTCAGTAGAGGAAAATCAAATATATTTTTGGATCATGTTAGAAAATGCTTTAAGCCCTAAGCTTCTTTAATTTATTAATTATGCCCATTCTTTTGGCAGTGTCCTTTCCTCTACTGTCTTTGGGGATCACAGTTTAATTTCCTGCCAATTCGTATCCCTGGCAAATCCTGTCTGGATTCATACCCAGGATCACCTGGCATGTCTTTTCTTCAGCTCCTCTGGACGTGGTGCTTTGTGGTGTATATCCTGGTGGAGTTGTCTATGCAGGAGGGGATAATCAAGTTGGTCAGTGGGAAACGTTCTTCCTGTGCCCCTACTCCTTCCACTCTGTTGGCAGCCCACCTTGTCAGCATCCCACTATGACATATGGAAATTAATAAATAAAGCTACTTTTTTAATAGTAAAAATAATTAATCAAAATGCACACACGCAAAACATCCACACTACTATACCATGTACAGTATACCCGTGCAAATGCACACTTTGGAAAAGACTGAAGTTAACAGTAGCATTTGGTATATCTTCCACAGCATACTCGGACATTAGGCTAACAGTGGACTGATAACCTTCATCAGAAACTCACTGGAACTATGAAAGACAATATTAGTAGCCAAATCCAAGACAATCTGACAAGTCACCATCAAGTGTTGGTGATTCTTTGTCTCCACTGCTGTTCTGCATAAGCCTCAACCCCCACAGCCAGCTCATCAAAAAGAGCAGATACAGATACAGGTTCAGGACCGGAGCAACCATCAGTCACCTCCTGTACATGGATGGCATCAAGCCACACGCCAGGAATGAGTGAGACATCGACTAACTGATCCACCTCCCCAGGAGCTACAGCAAGGACACTGGGGCATCATTCGAACTGATTAAGTGTGGCTGCATGGTGGCAAAAAGAGGGAACGTGATCCAGACTGAGGAAGTGGAATTATCAGGAGGCAGGATGATGGACATAACAGCTACAAGTACCTGGGTGTCCTACAGACCAATGGGAACCACGATAAAGATGCAAGAAGATAAGCTGCAGCCAAATACCTCTAGAAGGCAAGACAGCTGTTGAAAAGCCAGCTCAATGGCTGGATCGACAAGCTCTGAGCCATCAATACATACACACTAGCGGTCATCAGATATCCAGCTAGAATAATAGTCTGGCCACAGGAAGAGATAGATGGCACAGATGTCAATACACAAAAACTAAGATACTTGTCTTATAAGGATCTTCTTTTCTCTCAACTTCTCATTTTCTTTTTAAAGTCCAGTGTGGCTTATGCTTGAAGACAAAAGCAACTAGCATCAGGAATATGTGTCACGGTAAAAGAGAGGTAATCTAAATAATTTCCAACTTCTTGTCTGTGCTTACATGGACAAACAGGTTTGGCTAATAGTGGTACAGTATTTCTCTAGCTTAAACCATTAAGGAGCATTGACACTCAAAAGAAAGCATCATATTTGTGATGGTAGAGGAGTTCTCGGGTTTTAAAAGTGTTAAAAGAAGAAAGGGGATACTTGAGATCGTGACACGCTGTTTAAATCACAACTTTTGTACAATCCATGCTGAGAAAGGAGAAAATATAGTGCAAAGAGGGCATAATCAACATATGTACTTTGACTGAATGTTTTTAACTTTAATAGCCAGCTTGGAGAAAAGGAAAGATAAAGAGGACAGTGGGACGGACATGGAGGGAGAAATCAAATGTGAGAAAACCTGATTTTGTGTCTTTTTCTTTTAGCTCTTGAGAATGCCTATACTTTTAGCGGTTAACAGAAAAAGACAAGGATTGTTACAGAGGGAGTAAAGGATAGAGAAAAGGAGATGAGCAGCTGTATGCTTTACCTGGTTGTCTTTTTATGCTTAAACACAGAGGGAAGAAATGGATAAAAAAAGGAAAAGGGAGGGCAAGATGGGGATCGGAGGAGAAAAGGGAGTTGGTCTATGAGATAATGTTCTTTGCTTTGAGGCTTTTGTGAATACTTGTCTTCTTAACAGTCAGCCACCAGTAGGGAAATGATGGAGAGAGAAAATGAGACACAGAGTGAGAACGACAAAGGTTAAGAGCTGATGCATTGTGGTTTTCTTTGAGAGCTGCAGGGAGTGGAAATAAGATAGGATCTGCGTTAAGGTTGCATCTTAAAATTAATTTATATAATGCTTCCAGGAGAAGATGTGTCGATCAAATATCACAGCATTATATCATCCGTCCCCTGGAATGTCTGTTGATAAGATCACATGTTTCTGGTGACATGCTTAGTTATCCAAGGTTTTTAAGCCAGAACTTAAGGTGTAATGTTAAATTATCAGTTAGCTAGCTAGCTTGGTTAGCAAGCTGCAATTTGAAACTGCTTATGTGCAATGCATAGACACACATATTGGCTAATTAGTGCTAAAATGGGCTAATAATACACCAGAATTTCATTCATTAAATTTCTTGAATTATTAAAAAAAGGTGCAAACTACAGGGAGGCAAGATTATAGTTTGCCAGAAAACATCTTAAAGAGCCTTCTCAATTATGGGAAAATTCTTTGGACTGATGAAACCAAGTCTAACTTCTACCAGAATGATAAGAATAGAAAAGTATGGAAAAAGAAAAGAAAAACTCATGAATGGAAGCATACCACATCATCTGTCAAACATGGAGTAGGTAATATTTTGGTATGGGAATGTTTGGGTGCTAATGGAACCCAGTCAGCAGTGGTTACTGATGATGTGACTAATTTTTAGCTATAGCAAGATCAATTTTGGAATCTGTAGTGTCAGATTAAACCAAGTACTGCAAAACTGATTGGACAGCACTTCACTGTGTAATGAATAGTGACTCAAAGTATACTGCAAAAACTACCCAAGGATTTCACAAGGCAAAGAAATTGGATCTTCTTCAGTGGCTAAGTTAGTCACCTGATTTCATCCCATTATAGCATTCCTTTCAGTTAATGAAGACAAGTGTGAGGACAGATTCCTGCAAACAAGCATAAACTGGATGTGGCTGCAATAAAGTCCTGGCATCTCAAAAGAGGAAATCCAGCATTTGGTGATGTCCATGGGTTCTAGACTTCAGGCAGTCATTAACTGCTAAAGAAAGCTTGTCAATGTATTCACACACAGCAGAAATTAAATATTTTGCCTCAGCTCACGTTCAGTGTTCCCTTTTGCTGGAAAGCACAGTTGTTCAGTTCATAGATTGCAGTGTGTTGTGGTTTTTTCTGTGTCTCTGTCCCATCTGCAATAGGTGAGGTAAACTCGCGACACATTGACAGTCTATCGCAGGCTCTCTGGTGATAGGTCACACGCATATAATTGACTGAGGTAGGATTTCATTGTTCTGTTCGACAAGGGAGCCTAAAAGGCTTAATCAAAAAGCTTATAAAACTTCCCTAATTTTAAAAAGTAAATTATGATTATACACAGTTTAAATAAAACAAATCAGTTTAAACAATATAAGTTCACTTTCAGGTAGTCTTCTACTAGTATGAAACCTGATGAGTGTAGCTTGGACAGGTTGATTTTGGTGCATCAGGTTACAAGGATTGCTATGTTTTCTTTGAAAACTTTGACATTAGTTATTGCAAATACTTAGATATACAGGACTTCTCATTCACGTTTCCCCAACTAGTTATATTAATAAGTTCAAATAAGATTCAAGTAGGTGACCTTTCTACCCACAGCTATAACTTACACTCGCTATCCTGTTTTTATCCACACACAAGCTGGCCCATCATCCCACCCACAGGAGGAAACATAGGGTCTTACAATAGAAAAGGAAAAAGAAAGAAAGGAAAAAGCTTTGTGTTTCCTGGTGTGACACTGAAAAATGTCCTTCCTTTCAAGCTGTCAGTAATTGGTTCCTCCTGTCAATAAAGGGTTTACATGTATTATACAGCTGACAACAGGACCTGTTCTCACATCTGATGCATCCACTACTCATGTCTGTTGTCTCTTAGTACCTCTAAATCTTTCTATCATTCTCTCAGTCTCTGTTTCACCCTATTCCTATACCTTTTCTCTTTTACCCTGCTGTGATGCTTTCTAGCAGCTTTTTCCTTTCTTTCTGTTTATACGTTGCCCAATCTACCTATCTTCTCTCTCATTATCTATTTCCATCTCCGTTTCAGTTGCTTAACAAGCTGCTTCCTGCCTGTCTGGCACAGCTGTTGATTACCTAATTACCTTAACTTTCACTCTCTCCCTCTCTCT